>SNQJ01S0013060.1:41862-57148 GCA_010110895.2 Picea sitchensis | reverse complement strand
CTAACTGAAAAAGTGGAACATTAACTAGCCCAAAAAAACCACCCTGGCCCCAAAAACCACTCTCGTAAGATTGAATGCCCATTGCCAATATACTATTTATAAGAGTTTAGAAAAATCAATATGATATGAGTAATTTTGTGTCTATATTGTTTTGGGTTGGTTTTGGGGTTACTTGAGAGCAGCTTTCTTCATTTTGACACCCATCAAATGGTATCATATCTAAGCGTTTTCTGAATATTTCACATACTATAGGTTGCTATCTCCGGATCTAGGGCTATATTCTGAATATTTCACATACTATAGGTTGCTATCTCCGGATCTAGGCCTTCTTATAGCCCTGCTCCTCCATGGATCAGCTAGTTGCAGTCTCTTTTTTATTATTTTGGCTCGATCTACACCCTTTTTAGCTTGTAAGAAGAAGAGCAGATCATTCTGATGCACAAACTAAGCACAGATCCTATCTTCAGACCTATACACTATTTCTGGGCTTAGTTCGGATCATTGCAAGCACCATTTTCAGCAAAAAACCCTCTTCTCAGATCTGCGCAATCCTTAGAGGTTAGCTCCTTGGCAGATTAGGTCTTCTTCAAACAGGTTCATCACCCTTAGATCTAATCAGCATTTTGAGGGCGAGCATCGGCAATCTCTCCAGTGCGGATCCTCATCCTTCGGGCTACACAGCCTTGAAAGGGCTCTTCCTCTTTAGTTCAGCGGGTCACGCTGCGATTGTTTGGTGAGTTCCCTTTCTGTGATTGCAACTCCTTATTTGAAGCAAACTCTTAGAAAATTTCTGGTCTTCTAGCAGCGATATTTGGTCTTCCTGTAGTTGTAGAGCCATGACAGACCACATACAAAAGAAGACAACGTATGAAAAAGCACGAGATGAGATGCCATCTCTACAACCAGATATAGACGCTCATGAACACCTCCCACTGGAGGTGGCCATGAAATCTCTCCACGATCATTCTCAAGAAGAGGAAGAGAGGAGCAGGATGACAACTACTTCCATTAATTACTTCGAAAGCCTACACTTGCGAGAAATATGCAACACAGGTAATAGCTGGACGCTCCCAAATATTTTTAGGGATTATCATTTACAAGCGTATGACCCTGTGGTTGACGGCTCTGGTCCAGAATTCGTCATAGTCGGTGACATAATATTTGTTATCTGTAAATCATTCTATCTTCTTCCATTCCGCCTGGACGGAGAATTCTCACCCCTTACAGACGACCAGGGGTCACAGATCATAATCACAATGAAAATCCAGTTTGTTTGTTATAATAGAAATAACAATTCCTTGATAATTGTTGTGATCGATCCGGAGGATGATGGGAGAAGCGTTGTAAGTCTGGAAATCGAATCGATAAAAGCAGGGCTAACTACTGGACAGAGAAATATTTGTCCCCAAGACGGCGGCATGATTCTTGATTGGGAATTTGATATTCCAAATTGCAGAGGCATGATTTTCAATTTCACAGAGACGTTATTTAAAATTTATGAATTGAAAAATTACTCTCAATTATTTACAATACCGTTTGAAGATGAATATTCTTTTTGTTCAAGTTTAAGATTTGGAGGTCCAGGAAATTTGGAGGTTTTTGTGATGATGTACGATAACAACTTTGCAAGCGAAGAAGTTTTATTGAAAATTTATTCCAAGCATACCGGACAACAACGCAAGCAAATTTCCATACCTGTTTATCCAGAACATAGAATTTGCTACGTGGTACTCTGTGGCACCGATAGAATTCTTCTACAACAATCAGAACTGGGTATGCAGATCCTGGATATATCTGCTTCAATTTCCAGAATCCTAAAAACAACTGACATTGAGATGGCAGGTCGTCCTTATTATTTGTACAAAAGAAATTTGTTCATTTGCTACACCAAAATGAAAGGCCTTCATGTTTCTAATTTAGAAGGCGACATTCTGGTCACATTTCAAGACCACCGACTATATATGCCCAGCCTTTTGTCTGCTTCGTACATTACAACTGCACAGGATATTGTGATATCTGTTTGCCGTGACGAAGAAAATAGGTTTGATGTGGTAACTATCAATATTAGTAGCATTTTCACAGGAGAGTGCATCGCAAAGATTACAGCGGGTACTTCAAAGCTTAGAGAGTCAGCACTGAGATTTCTTCCGCCCCGTGCATTTGCATACGATGAAACAACTCATAAAATTTTCACAGGAAGTGAGAACGGGGAGATTTACATATGGTCCAATAAATTTTACAATGATGTACGAATGGAAAATTCTTATAGTCTAATAGAAACAGTTGAAAGCCCGAGTTCAGAGCAGTCCACAGTTGAAAGCTGGAGCACAGATGAGGAGGACGAGAATCATAATGATAGCTCAATCGGAGAAGAAGGCGAAGAGCCGTGACTACAAGCCTTCCTATACTTGTTTTCTTACATTTATCGAACTCTGTCAATTTTAGTTAAGCCGGTGAGATGTTGTGTTGTATTTAATGTTGTTGACTATTTATTAAGTCCATAGGCGTAAAACTATTGGAAATGGGTACATCGAATAGGTGTTTTTAATTTTTAATGCGTTTTTTTTAGGGATAGGATTAAATATGATCCAATATTTTTAATAGTTAGAATGGTTTTTTTAATTGTTAGAATGATTTATTCATTGTATAAAAACATAGATTTATCTATTTATTTTTCACATTTACATAATTATATTAAAAAATTATTGTGTTGGTCAAGCCATGAATACAGCATTAAATAATTAGCAAAACTTCCATTTAATTCTTATTAAGTTAGTACTGTACTATGTGAAGTTTTGGGTGGCATATTTTCATTTTGGTTTTATGTAAGATTGAAGCCTTACATTAAGTTTCAATAACCTTTGGTACGAGTTTCAAAATTCACCGATGAAAAAAGACGAATAATCAAAAAAATCCTACTCGATGAGGCAGATAGAAAACTGAGCAAAGTGATAGTGAAACCCATGACCATGCAGAAGGATATCTCCAACATTGCGGACCAGAAGGGAATCGACATGATCATACTCCCCTTCCACAAAGGTTCTGTTAGCCATTCATACCCCAGCAACAAAGGGCAAAATATGCATAGAATCCTCCTACTAGGTTTCATTTAATTGAAAATTAAACTTAATTATTGATTAAAATGATGAGTTGATATGTTTCCCAGTAGAGTAAATTGGTTTTCACATTGCTACTGCTAATTCCCCATCTACTAGTAATTACCTTCACAGAATTATGAGGTTCCTTGATTCCTATGGCGTCTTACTGAACAAGGAATCAAATAAATGAGGTTCGCTTATGTTTCAAATAAATGATCACCCTTTTCTCAAGAGTAACTGTAATTTGTAATTATCTGTAGTTTTCTACATTCCATTCCCTTTTATTTGGAAAACAAACATTTAAAATATGTATTATTGCTCTTTAATCTGGTCTCCTACATGTGATCTGGCATTTCCCAACAACAGTTGTTGAATCATAGGTAGAATACGAATGACTAAAACTTTCTTATTTTAATTTCTTAATCAACTGCTCACTTCACTTTAAAACCTGAGTATGCTAATTCTTAGAAATTGTTGTATGGTTTTGTATCTCTACGGTTTTGTATGCCCATCCTTAGAAATTGTTTTATGATTTTAGAATTCTCGTAGTGAAATTGATTCCCTCGCTTATTGACCCCAACACAAAGATTAGAGGTAAAGTATATTGTTCAATATGCAAGATGGGTATTATGCCAAGTTTTGTTGTGTAAAAGAAAGGGTTAAAGAGAAACAATTCAAGTCAAATTTGCTATAGAGTTTGCATTAAATTATACTTTATACAAACTTTAATATAATATTATATATTTTAATAATTACATTAATTATTTTTTAAATCAATTAAAAACCATCTAAAATTAAATCAATTAAAAACCATCTAAAATTATGTCAAGATTGGTGTGGTGTTATGTTATATTAGGGTTTGTATCAAGTATGATCTAATGTAAAATTTATAACAAATTTAATTTGAATTATTCTTTTTTCTATTTTTATTTCTACTTTTATCCTTATAAGATAGTTCATCAACCCCATAACTTGTAATTGGACTAGTTTAGTTCTAATGTAATGTATTGTATTTAATATTGTTAATATTTATTTAATTCAATTTTAAATAATTTAAATTTTTAATAAAAATAAAATAACATAATTAAATTTTAATATTATTTAGTTTTAAAAATAAATTTAATATTAAATAATTAAAATTTTAACAATTTTTGTTGAGTTATTTTTTTAATTGCAAGCTATGAAATGGTATGTTAGGAAATCTTTAGAACGCATATATACTTGTATTGAAAATTAATGGACTCCTCGTTATGATATTCCTTTCATTACCATCTTCAGTACATCGTTATAATATTTCTTTCATTTCCAATTCATAGAATACACGTTCTAATCCTCTAGCAATTTGTGTTTCAATGTTATTAGTAATTTCATTGACATCATGTCATTCAAAAAAATTCAGAACAACACTTGCACAAGTGGATTTAATGGTGGTGCTACTTACTTCTTACTCTTTGTGAATGTTTTAATATTTTAATATACAAATTGTGCCCATTTATATATAATAATTATAAAAGACGTGTAATACAAAGAATAATTGTTATTACAAAGGTTTATGTTATATAAAAATTTAAAAATTATGTAAGTCCAAAAACTAAATTAATTGTGAAATGTGTACATTAACATCATGGTATATGTTTATGTCTTAACAACATTTAGGATATAATTTAAGTGGTTGTATTAAAATTAGTTTAATGAATTTAGAAATCATATATTTATAATTTGGATAAGCAATTAATAAGTGATAAATCGGGATATATAAATAAAATGATAAAACTATTGGAATGAGTTTTAGTTAAATAAGTTTGATATTAAATAATGCTCACTCAATTTCTTTTAAAGAGTTTTTAAATTGTCATGTTTCACAATAACTTTTGAGGGGATTCTTGGTTTTTAGAGAAGTTTTTTTTTTTTAATATTTTTCCATGATTTTCAAAGTTAGACCTTAACACCATGTCATTTATTCTTTAACAAATATCTTAAGCAATGACTTACACAATCAAATAAAAATTTAGTACATCAATTTTTACATATTTAAAATTGTTAAAAACAATTCATACTCAAGGAAATATATTCATGTAAAAGAAAAATATTTTACATAAAAGTTTCTTAAAATTGATTTTGGGTGAATGACCTTCCATGTTCTTTAAATAGAGATTATGGATCAATCATGTGTTAAGCCATGGATCAATATAGTTTCTAATATAAAAGAGAATATGAACCCTCCAATCACTTTATCTCTAGAATATATGCATACTAGATTTATCTAAAGATACATTAGACCAAGTTAATATTAACTAACTCCTAAGTGTCTAAATATCATAACATCCCCCCTTAACAACAACTCAAGATAGGATTGAAGGATTTACAAATGTGTGCAATAGGAGAAGGGAGGAGGCATTATAGCATATACCCCCTCAATGAAAACTTTCTAAACTCCTAATATAGATTGAAGTTTGGAAAACTTTGCTTTTGTAAGAGACTTTGTGAAAATGTCTATAACTTGATCATCTATCACGAAAAAGTGCACTTCGAGAACACGATCTTGAATAAGATTTCTAATGAAGTGCATGTGTATCTTAATATCTTTGTTACACTAATGTTGAACTGGATCTTTTGAGATATTAGTGGTGTCGAAGATATTACACACTCAAGTAGGTAACTATCTTTGGAGATATTAGAGGTGTTGGAGATATTACACACTCACCTAGGTAATTATCTTCCTCTTTTTTATTAGTAGGATTTGCATGTGTTTCACTCACTTCTACTTGTACTGAAGCTTAAATGACTAGTTAACTAGGATTAGGTGGAAGTTAATTTTAAGGCCTATGCATACAGAGCCTCATAAAAAAAAATATAAATATAGAAACTATATCTTATTTAATTTTTTTATTTACCATTCCAACATAATAACTGAGAGTTTTAACAGTATAATGATGAACAACAGTATTAACTTTTAACAATATAATGATGAACAACAATATTATGATGAACAACAACATAATGGACATATTGAACAACAGTATAATAATGAACATAATGAACAACAATATAATAATGAATATAATGATAATGAAATGTATTTACCTCAATCTAATGCTGAACCTAAAGATGATAATGTTGTTGTTGATGTTATCATGCCCAAAATTGAGTATTAACCTCCCAGCTAACTAGGAACAACCTCTCCAGCTCCCTAGCTCTAGGATTCCTTACGGTTTCCTGGCCCCTGAGCCCAAAATTCCCAATAACGCATGCCCCTGTGAAAGCCCTCAAGAAAACTGTAAGCAAAACTCATACAACCCAAAATGTTTCCTCCCTTCTCCTTCTCCCTCTCCACATTTCTCCCTTTCCATAAACCAAAAATATCACTCAACCAAAAAGAGATCCCCTTCCTGATTCCTACCCTCCCCCTTATCTTCCTTCTTACCCAAAATCCTTTCTCCAACTGACTTACCCCTCATTAATCCCTCAACCACCTTATCCCTCCCATTAATTGGTTCAACTACCAATACTAATCATATTATAATAAAGTCCCCATAAAATCTATTTTAATAATTCCTTAAACTATTTTTTATCATTTATGTTAATTAAAGAATTAATTAGGGTTGTTACATACACCCACCCTTCAAGAAAATTCATCCCGAAGTTAGAGTAATTCAAAATCCAAGGGAAATGACACATGTTTCATACATCCACATCAAAATAAACAACATTATCAGTAAGAAAAACTTATACATACTAGTGTACATGTGCAATAAATGCATGCGTAGCTAGCACATACAAGGCCCGTGCATGTACTAGTGACAATAATTATCACACTTATAGTAATTATTGTATGTGTCCAATCCAATCAACCAGACCATTCATTTCATAAGAGATAATAAACCAATTAAAATGTTCACAAAATCCCTTAATTACAATAATTTAGCATAACAATGTTCATTTAGACAATTGTAGTTCAATTAAGTAATTATGAATATACATATCTACATATTTTCTTTTCAAAGGGGAAAACAATAAATTCCACTATAAGGAAAAAATCCCATACACTCTCAACTATTTCTATTCATCCTTCCTCCCTAACTTACTTCGATCTTCCATCCCTATCCTTCCTCTACTGGACTATCTTGGAGTGTCAATTACATTGACCTAACTCCAAATAGAACTCATAAATGGAAGTGTCACTCTCTTGACCAAGCTTCCCCATCAGGCAACTGACTCGTATCATCACACGTCTAGGGGAGCATGAGCTAACACCGTCCTCCCACGACTCTAGGTTTCAGAGGATACACGATCAGAAATTCCTCCACCCATGCTAATAGGACTAGGGTCCACACCCTACCATGGAATATACATTAGCATTATGTTGCTGGAAATTTTGTCATCATATATTCATTTTTAGGCAGTCTCACCACCTAAAAAACTTGCACTGGTCCATATATCATAGCAATGCATTCAAACCAACATAATTTCACATACAAGGATTCATACCATATTGTTTCTCTTTCGGTGTTCATGACATCTGGCTATTTCATAGCCCACTAACTTGCAGATTAGTCTATAACACAAACTCATACATATCTATGCATTATCATCATGTAAATGCATTCAACCATAATCTCAATTCGATATCCACATACCAACAACTTTAAATGTCAAAATTTTCAAGTTAGAAATAGATTGCATAATATCCCCATAATTCAATTAATGTTAACCATTCATAGAATTGGCATTCACATAATAGATTGCATCATATCCATCATCATTCAAATAACGTTAAACATTCAAAGAATTTTCATTCACATAATAGATTGCATCATATGCATCATCATTCAAATAATGTTAAACATTCATATAATTTTCATTCACCTAATAGATTGCATCATATCCATCAACATTCAAATAACGTTAAACATTCATAGAATCAACATTCACATAATAGATTGCATAATGTCCATCATCATTCAAATAATGTTAAACATTCATAGAATTGACATTCACATAGGTTCCTACATCTTAAAAGTTCAAGTGTAACATTAATAGTTTCACAATTAATAGAAAATAAAGTTGATTAGGCCTCAGGTAATCCTAACTGTCAAAGTCAAAAGGTAGTGTTACATACACCCAGCCTTTGAGAAATATATTCTCGAGGTGGTAAAAAATGTGAGGGATAATCTCGTCGTAATGTCTCGGCATCCTCCCAAGTAGAAGATCTTGGTCTATACTTGTCCCACTAGACCTTAACTTGGTCTACCAGACGGTTCCTAAACTGTCGGAATCTATGGTCCAATATGCGTAACGGTTCTACCGTGAGGGTTCCTGCGTCTGATACCTGCAATTCCTTCCAATTGAGTTTATGAAATTTGTCAGCAACATAATGACGTAGAACAAATACATGAAAAACATTATGATTTTTATGCAAGTGGGGTGGCAGTACGAGATGATAGGCAATGGGTCCAATTCTCTCTTTGATTTTGAATGGTCCTATAAATTGAGCTGACAACTTTGTCCCCTTCCCAATTTGAATGGTACTCTAATTAGGCCTGATACGAATGAAAACTTGATCTCCCACTTTATAACTTCAGTCAGTCCTATGCGCATCAGCATAACTTTTATGTCTATTATGTGCTTCCTTTAGTCTCCGCCTAATATGAACCACATGTTCCTCCATCTCTTGACTCAATTCTAGCCCAACTATCACTTGGTCCTCTAACCTTTCCCAAATCAATGGTGTTCTGCATGGCCTTCCATACATGGATTCATAGGGTGGCATTCCAATGGAGCTATGAAAACTGTTATTTTAGGCGAGCTCTACCAAAGGTAGGTACTTCTCCCAATTCGTTTGATTATCCATAACATACATCCTAAGCATGTCCTCCATAACCTGACTTACACTCTCAATTTTCCCATCTGTTTTAGGATGATAATTTGTTCTTAAGTTCAACTGAGTCCCCAATGATGATTGCAAACTTGCCCAAAACCTAGAAGTGAATCTGGAGTCCCTATCCAAAATTATCTTCTTGGGTATCCCATGCAAATGGATGACCTCACTTACAAACACGGGTTCCACATCAGTGACATCGTAAGTGTCTCTAACCAGAATAAAATGAGCACTCTTGGTTAATTTACCAACTATCACAAGAATGGAATTGTGTCTATGCGATGTGAGCAACAATCCCACAACAAAATCCATAGAAATGACTTCCCACTTGGACATAGGGACATCATGCAGTTGTAGGATACCTTCTGGGTGGTGGTGGTCGACTTTCACTTGTTGACACTCTAGGCACTTGGCAACAAAATGGACTACATCACGCCTCATGCCTACCCATAATAAAATCTTCTTCATGTTTGCGTACATTTTCTTCACACCTGGATGTGCACAATAAAGTTCTCTATGGGCTTCCTTCAGTATGATTCTTTGAATATCCCCACCTTCGGGGATGTACATCCTTCCTTGATATCTTAATAGTCCATATGCTTTTAGGCTATATCCTTCATACTTTGGATCTATTTTCCTCACACTCTGTAGGGTTGAAGTAACCTTTAAATACCAACTATCTCCAAGGAGTTGCTTCAACACATGCTCCCTCAGATTAAATTTTAAGGGTACCAAAGAGAAGACACGTGGTCCGCGACCACATTCTCCTTTCCCTTGATGTACAAAATTCCAAAATCATACTCTCTCATAAACTCACTCCATCACCTTTGCCTTGCATTAAGATCCCTTTGAGTGAAGAGATGTTTTAAACTTTCATGGTCTGTTTTGAGCTCAAAGTTTCGCCCCATTAGATAGTTCCTCTAAAGCTTCAGAGCTAGCATTACAGCTGCGAACTCTAAATCATGAGTAGCATAAATCTCCTCATATTTCTTCAACTTCCTTGACGCATACGCTATCACTCCTCCATCCTCCATTAGCACGACCCCCAACCCTTTCTTCGAGGTATCCATGCAAACTATGATGTCTTTTTCCATATCCGACACTCATAGAATTGGTGCACTAGTTAGTAACCTCTTAAGATCGATGAATTCACTATCATATTCTTTTGTCGATTCATACCTTACCCCCTTGCGTTGCAGAGTGGTGATGGGTTTCTCTATTTTAGAGAACCCTTCCAAAAATTTCTGGTAATAACCTGCTAGCGCCATGAATATTCTTACCTCATGAGAATTTTTTTGCACTGTCCAATCCATAATGGCCTTTACCTTTTCTGGGTCCACAAAGATGACCTAAATAGTGAATTTTTTTTCTAGAAGAAGGAACACTTTGACAAATTTCCATACAATTTTCTCTCTCTAAGGCAGGACAACACCACTCGCAAGTGTTTCTCGTGTTCTCTTTTATTCTTGGAATAGATGAGAATATCATCTAGAAAGACTTGTACAAAGCAGTCTAATTACTTCCAGAATACACCATTCAAGAGGCTCATGAATATTGTTGGCACATTGGTCAAACCGAAAGGTACCACAACAAACTCATAATTCCCAACCTAAGATTGAAATGCAGTTTTAGGAATATCACCGTCCTTAATCCTTAATTGGTGATACCTTGATCGCAAATCAATATTTGAGAATACCGCTACTCCTTTTATATGATCAAAGAGATCATCTATCTATGGCATTGGGTACCTATTTTTCACTGTAACACGGTTCAAGTCCCTGTAATATATACATAGTCGTAAGGAACTGACGCAGACCCCCTTTTCCATCGGGCTGAGATCTGCTCAGGATCGTTCTAAATTCCCCTTAAGCCGAAGTGACTTCTTTGTCTCCTTGCTGAAACCTTTAACAAATCCTATCCACAGGTCCTTGTGAAAACTCGCCTTGAGAAATTGACACCAAGAGTGAGCCTTACACTTCCATACGACCACGACCTAGTCCCTTCACAAGCTCCTTTCGCAAATTGCATGTTCGTGGGTTGAAGACCCTCGACTTTTTCTTCACCCAACACAAATACCCAAGATGCGATGAGATATGGCTCCTCCTTGTTAGTGCCCTCCATGCATAACCACCTGTTAGGGCTAAGCACTAGTCTCACTCGCAACTCGTGAGTTGGAAGTTTGAACCTCCGGGCCTTTCTTTTACGAAACTCCAAGATGCGAAAGTCAGAGAAGGTTTGACTCCTTCAGCGCTTCTTGGAACTCACAACTTTGCGACTTGAGTTGTTGAGCCTTTGTGCTCCTTTCTTATGAGAACTCGAAGCATGATAAGTCAATAGGGTGTTGACTCCTTCCCAGGTGACGAGTGTCCACTTGTCAACCACGCGGTCCCCACTTGATGTAGGTGCCACGTGCTCACCCGATACCTCGGCCCTCAGCTCTTCGCGACTCCTGCAGTCGAAATTGATTCCTCCCAACCTATGAAACCCCGATACACGATATAGAGAAGAGGTTTTGATCCAATGTTTGTTCCTACTTGTTTAGATCCAATGGTTTCCCTACTTCTCGCTATTCGGGAATTCGCACAACCAAAGGATTTGGTCTATCCTCTGAACTCATGATATGCGATACCCCACGAAGATTCAGATCTGACGTTTCTCCCATGGCTTGGATCCAATGGTCTGGATCTCTTCCTACGCTTCTCATAACTTGGGACTTCGCGACTCCAAGAGTTTGATCTTCCACCTCCAAACTCACGAACCCCGAGTTCACGAAATGATCCGGCGGCCCAAACTGACCATGATCGACGGTCTTCGTTAATCCTTGACACCAACGCAATGGGTTCGTCCAATCCTTATCCACCCTACAACTCCTATGGATACTACGGTCCTCGCAACTTCGCATGTTCTCCATGGAGAATTTCGACCATTCAATTTCTTCCTCAAGAATCTTTGTGAAATGAGCCAATGTTCTTCCCCCGAAACTTAACCTTCTGCGCGATGATTTCGCTTCCTCATCTCCCTTTGAAAAATTCAAAGGTGTTGATCCTCTTGAGATTTAACTTGTAAACTCGATTCTCTAAAAGGACTCTTGCACGCACTCCTTGGGGCAATATTTCGAATACTCTTGGGTATTTGATCTTTCGACTCTATGCACTTTATGCAATAGCAGTCCTTCAACCTTTCAACCTTAGTTGATAAGTTCTAAGGCCTCGTCTAGCCTGCGCACACCTTGCACGGTTTATGTGCTTCGTCTGCGATTTTGCTGGAATGATAACAATGGTATCCCTCCTAAGCTTTCTGAGATAAAACTCAGAACCCTTGTCAATGCATACCTTGCAGACTTTTTACTGCACTCCTTGCAGGAACTCTCTCAGGATGAGAAACAATTGAAACTCATTCTCTTTCTCTCTCAGAATTCATACATTCAACATGAAATCATACATTCAACACAGCATAGCATCATAACAAATGCATAAAAGAGAGAATAAAACAACTGTAAGCATACCACTCAGCATATGTAAACAGTAAGCATCATAACACCATGAAATCTGAGTCAAAGCTTCATATATTAACTCAAATACTCCTATACATGGGTTCTTCTCTACAACTATCTGCTACAGCTCAACAACTTGTGAAATCTCTCTTCTTCTGTTCTAATGATACAACAACAAATTACCATGATACAAAGGTGAGGGTGTCTATATCCATTCTCCCTCCTACACTCTAATTGTCTAATCTATGAACTCAAATCTACCTACTTTCATTAACTCGTCTTAAATTCCTTTTACATTGATAGATGAGAGAAAATTGCTCAAGATCTGTTTACAACATGCAAGTATGTTTCCCTTAACTACTACATTGACATCTGTTCATTATTTTTTTCAAAAACATTTCAAAATGTGAAAAATGTGTGTTGTGCTCCTCCAGTTGTCTTCTTCCTTCATGCTCACTTGGTTGGATGCTTACGATGCTCCTACATCATACTCCCTCACTTGAAAATTTTCATGAACTCATGTTCATGAGCTCTTGCACGGTTTTTCCATGCTTATGGATTTCTGTTTCATCTTCCCAACTGGCATCTTCAACTGGGTTTCGTTTCCACTTGACCAAGTATTCAAAATACTCTTTTCTCCTAGTATTTTTGCTGACCCTCTTGTCAATTATACTTTCCATCTGTGGCTTTTCATCTAAAGGCATTTGTTTTGTCCATTGAACCTCTTTCTGTTCATTTTTTTCTCCTGCTTCTTCATTTCTATAAGGGTACAAATCCGCGACATTGAATATCGGTGAGATTCTGATCCCATCGGGTAATTCAATCTCATATGCATTTGCCCCAAATTTCCTTATGACCTTGCACAGTCGAATATTTTTCATCTTCAATTTATTATACGTTCCCCTTGGGAACATTTCCTTCTTTATATGTGCAAGAATCAGATCACCAACTTCAGATTGAAGTTCTCGCCTGTGTTGATCTGCTCTCCACTTGTATTCGTGACTTGAACTCTTCAATCGATCCTTAACTTGGCCGTGAATCTCCTTCATTACTTTTGCAAACTCCTCTGCACTAACACTCCTGAATTCAACTTTTTTTGAATCTTTCAATTCAGAAACTCCCCTTGGCTACATTCCATATACAATCTGGAATGGACTCTGCCCTGTGCTTCTATTGAGTGAGTCATTGTAAAAAAAATTCGCCTGTGGCAGAATGTGATCCCACTGACTGTGGTGTTCAATCACTAAACTCCTCAACAAGTCTCCCAAGCTTCTCTTCATGAATTTTGTCTTCCCATCCATTTGAGGATGATATGATGAGCTAAAAGACAAACTTGTTGATCCAGGGGATCAAATTTTGCTCAAAAATTCAAAGTGCTCGGAATCACTTCAAATTGAACGGGAGCATAGAACTCATTGTCACGAACCCAATGCAACTCATTTGGGTTCAAATGAACGTCGGGAGAAAGAGATATCGCATTCTGTTCAAACAACAAACAAGCAAAAAAAGGGATGCTGACTGTACAGTTCGTACGGATGTTGATGTGGCATGTCCGTACGACATGTGGCAGAGTGGAAATGGTTGACCATACGACACATGGCATTCATTGGTTGGCATATGTGGATGAATGAGCATTGGACATGTGGCATCTTGGTGGCTAATAGTATGGTGACACATGGCCTAATCAATGGCTGCCACATGTCACCTGGTCGGTGGTTTAAAATCTTTGCAACTGGCAAGACTCGACCTTGTGACCTCCAGGCAGGGGAAGATACTTGGGAAGGACTGCCAACCAACGCGCCACCGTATGAGCCTTGTTATATAAATGGTTTCAAATATATTTAAATTTTCATATGTGTATGGTTGGCACGGGGTCCAGGCTAGGGCTTAGCCCCAGCCCCCGGTCGTATATAAATTTAACATATGACCATATGTTACACCGTATGTGCATGAATTTGTGTTTGGTTTAAATGGTTATAACGCCCGCCAAATGTCCATTACCTATTCGCCTTTGAAATGGAGCCCTGATTTGTGTTTGCACATGGTCACATGGGCCACATGACCTCGGCCTTGGCGGTTAGGGGCTAGGTATGCCCATAACCATCCTACAGTTTGCACGGTTTGTGCGGTTGCACCCGGTGCTGGGTTTTAACGCATAAAAATGCATGGGGGATAGGTTGAGCCAACAAGGGTGCATTTTGGCGATCCAGAGACAACAAGTTTGAAGGGGGACTTCCAGGAAGCCTATCTTCTTCAATTTTTGGCCAGACGAGGTGCCGAAAAAGCCCAGCTAGGGGTTTTTGGACGTGCTGGAGGCATTGGAGCCATCTATTTGGCATTTTGAGAATTGTAAAGCACATTTTTTATCACTTTGAGCAAATAATACAAGAGATCCATTGGAAGATGGACCAGGAGATGTAGCCCAAGAGAGGGGTGAACTCCTTTATCATTTGTTGTGTTATGTGTTTTCTGTTCACTGTTTATTGCTGCTATTTATATGCATCTTGAATGCGTAATTTTCCATAAAAGTTGTGTTGCAAATTGATCCATTTGCATTTAAACACATGAATTAAAATCTTGCAAATAATTTCAAGAATACAAGTCTTTTTCAATTTTAGATCAAGTTGGTATCAGAGCATAGGTTTTTAAAGACTTGATTATTTGCAAGTGTTTTGTTTTCTAATGCTCACAAGGTTGAAAATCATAAGAGGAGAAGGTCAACTTGTAGAGCCAAGTTCACATCCTTCAAGGAGGAAGATTATATCATCACCACAAGTTTCAAGGAGGCATTCACCAAGTATGGCTCATGAAGAGAGT
>SNQJ01S0013060.1:21291-39602 GCA_010110895.2 Picea sitchensis | reverse complement strand
AGGGAAGAAAAGTTCATTGAACAAATTCAGTCGATACATCAAATGGTGCAAGAGCAGTTGGAAAAGAGTCAAGCTAAGTACAAAACGAGACATAACAAGCATCGTCTTGATCATAGTTTCCAAGTTGGAGATGAAGTTTGGATTTACATTAGTAAGGAGGGGATTAAAGTAGAAGGTAAAAAACTGAAACCAATTCAATATGGTCCTCTCAAGATTATCGACAAGATTGGTAACAATGCCTTCCATTTAGATTTGCCTCCTTATATGCAAATGTATGCAGTTGTTAATGTTGAGAATTTGAAATTGTATGAGCCTCCTTTGATTGATGATCAAGGAGAGCATGTTCAAACTCCTTCTATAGATGATTTTTCCCCATAATATCTTACAGAACTGCATGAAGACATAATCCTTGAGAGGAGAATGTGAACTTCAAAAAGAAGAAATGTGGAGTATCTTCGAGTTGGTCTTAAAGATACAAATCCAAACAAATCCAAGTGGATTGAGGTTGGAAAGGTGAGGGAGCTATACCCTCATCATTAGATAGACTGAAAATAGTCTTTTGGAGGTCCAAAAGCTTTCCAATGGGTAGGTGTGATCCAGAGGATCAAATTTTGCTAAAACATTCAAAGTGCTCAGAATCACTTCAAATCGAACGGGAGTGTAGGACTCGCCATCACAAACCCAATGCAACTTGTTTGGGTTCAAACTGACATCGGGAGCGAGAGATATCGCATTTTTTTCAAAACAACAAATAGGCAAAAAAAGGGATGTTGACTGTATAGTCCATACAGTCCATACGGATGCTGACATGGCATGTCCATACGACACGTGGAAGAGTGGAATTGGCTGACCATATGACACATGGCAGTCATTGGTTGGTAGATGTGGATGAATGAGCATTGGACACGTGGCATCTTGGTGGCTAATAGTATGGTGACACGTGGCGCAATCAATGGTCACCACATGTCACATGGTCGGTGGTTTAAAAGCTTTGCAACTGGCAGGACTTGACCATGTGACCTCCGGGAAGGGGAAGAGACTTGGGAAGGGAAACCAACCAACGCGCCACCATATGAGCCTTGTTATATAAATGGTTTTGAATATATTTAAATTTGCATATGTGTATGGTTGGCGTGGGGTCCGGCCTGGGGCTTAGCCCCAACCCCCGGTCGTATATAACTTTAACATATGAACATATGTTACACTGTATGTGTGTGGATTTGTATTTGGTTTAAACGGTTATAACACCTGCCAAATGTCCATTATCCATTCGCCTTTGAAATGGAGCCCCGATTTGCGTTTGCGCATGGTCACATCGGCCACATGACCTCGGCCTTGGTGGTTAGGGGTTAGGTGCACCCATAATCGTCCTACAGTTTGCAAAGTTTGTGCGGTTTCACCCAGTGTTGGGTTTTAACACATAAAAGCGCGTGGGGGCTAGGTTGAGCCAACAAGGGTGCATTTTGGCGATCCAGAGACAACAAGCTTGAAGGGAGACTTCCAGGAAGCCTATCTTCTTCAATTTTTGGCCAAACGAGGTGTCAAAAAAGCCCAGCTAGGGGTTTTTGGACGTTTTGGAGATTTTGGAGCCATCTATTTGGCATTTTGAGCATTGTAAAGCAAATTTTTTAGCACTTTGAGCAAATAATACAAGAGATCTATTAGAAGCTGGACCAGGAGATGTAGCCCAAGAGAGGGGTGAACTCCTTTATCATTTGTTGTGTTATGTGTTTTCTGTTCACTATTTATTGTTGCTATTTATATGCATCTTGAATGAGTAATTTTCCATAAAAGTTGTGTTGCAAATTGATCCATTTGCATTTTAACACATGAATTAAAATCTTGCAAATAATTTCAAGAATACAAGTCTTTTTCAATTTTAGATCACTTGTCCCCAACTTTTTCCACAAAGTTCTCTAGAAATGTCCAACGAAGTTGGTATCCCGATCAAACACAATACTCCTTGGTAAGACGTGAATTCTGACGACTTCCTTGAAAAACAGGTTCGCACTATGAGTTGCATCACTGGTTTTTTGGCATGGTATGAAATGTGCCATTTTTTAAAATCTGTCAACGACCACAAAGATTGAATCACATCCTCTTTGTGTTCTTGGCAGTCCCAATATAAAATCCATGCTCACTGCGTCCCACGGCCTTTTTGGTATGGGTAATGGTTGATATAACCCTCTATTCTGTCTTTTCCCTTTTGTGTGCTGACAAATCCTGCATCTGTCCACAAATTTCTTAACATTTGTCCTCATCCTTGGCCAAAAGTATGAGCCATTCAACTTTGAGAAGGTCTTGTCATGACCAAAATGTTCGGCCAATCCTCCACTGTGTTTTTCCTTTAGCAAATTCTCCCTCATGGAGTACTTTGGAATACATAGTTGATTGCCCTTGAATAATAATCCATCCTGGATCATATACTCGGTCCATTGGCTTATGTCCCTGAGAATTGGATTCTCAGATGCCTCATACGCTTCCTTAAAATCTGGGTCATCCTTATACATTTCTTTGAGGTTATCAAAACCCAAAGTCTTGACTCTGAATTCCTGCATAAACAAACATTTCCTGCTCAAAGTACCAACAACTTTGTTAGCAGTTCTAGAAATATGCTTAATCACAAAAGTAAAATTCTGCATGAATTCAACCCATTTAACATGTTTTTGGTTCAACTTCTCCTGTTGAGTCACACATTACAAAGTGTGATTATCACTGTACAAAACAAACTCTTTAAGAACCAAATAATGTCTCCATTTCTTCAGCGCTTGTATGACTGCATAGAATTCCTTTTCATATGTTGAGTACTTGATCTTCGCTTCATTTAGTTTTTCACTAAAGTATGTGATCGGTCTATCATCTTGGCTCAAGACCACTCCAATTGCAAATGCACTCGCATCACACTTGACCTGGAATGTCTTGCAAAAATATTGCAAAACCAGAATTGGTTGCTCAGTGATCTTCTTCTTCAGCAGATTGAAACTCTTCTCTGCTTCTTCTATACAGTGAAAATATTTGTGTCTTTTCTTCACCATATCCATCATTTTTGTGCTAATTCCACTAAAGTTTCGGATGAATTTCTTGTAGAAACTTTCCAAACCATGGAAGCTTCGAACTTCAAACACGCTCTTCGGCGATGGCCAATTCTTAATTGCATTTACCTTTTCTGGATCCATCTTCAACTCATTTGCAGAGATAACAAAACATAAATAAATGAGTTATGTCCTCATAAATGATGATTTCTTCATATTAATTAGCAATTTCTCTTGCTGTAATCTCCTCATCACTGTAGCTAAATGCCTTAAGTGCTCTGCTTCTGTCTTGCTGAAAATTAATATATCATCAAGATATACAATGACGAATTTCCCTATGAAATCCTTCAGGACTTTGTTCATCAATCTCATGAAAGTACTGGGTGCATTCGTTAAGCCAAATGGCATGACAAGCCATTCGTATAGCCCTTCATTTGTCTTGAATGTTGTCTTCCATTCATCACCTTCTCTCATTCGAATTTGATTATACCTGCTTTTCAAATCAACCTTTGAAAAAAATCTTGTTCCACTCAAGAAATCCATCAAGTCGTCCATCCTTGGTAATGGAAATCTGTATCTGATGGTAATCTTATTGATTTCCCTTGAGTCTGTACACATTCTCCAGCCTCTGTCTTTCTTTGGGATGAGCACTGTTGGAAGAACGCATGGAATCAATCTTTCTCTTATCAATCCTTTGTCCATTAAGTCCTGGACCTGCCTCTTGAATTCCTCATTTTCCTGGGGCGTCAACCTGTACGCAGCTTTGTTTGGTAAACTGGCTCCAGGTATAAGATCGATGTGATGGCTTATACTCCTGATAGGTGGCGATGAACAAGGTAGTTCGTCCACTACTATATCAACAAGCTCTCCTATCAACTTCTGTATTTCTTCTGCTAAATCATCTATCCTTGTACTGGTTAAAACAATTTTAGGCTTCTTGACCACAATAAATTGTGTGTCTTCCTTCTTCTTAACCTCCTTAAGAAGTTCCTTCCCACTCATGAGAAGTAAAATGTTGCTCATCTCTGTTTTCACCTTTTGGTTTTTAATCGGAAGCAACATGTGCGTCCTCCCATTTTTTTCCAGGGTGTATGTGTTATTTCTCCCATCATGAATCACTTTCCTGTCATATTGCCATGATCTACCCAACAATAGATGACAAACATCCATGGGAATGACATCACATAATATTTCATCCGTATATCTCCCTATTTTAAATTCAACTAAACATTGTTTAGTGACATTTACCTGATGTCCTTTTTGTAGCCATGAAAATATGTATGGGCTTGGATGTACAACAGTGTCCAACTCCATCTTTTCTACCATCTCTATAGATATGAGATTGTCTGTGCTACCGCTGTCCACTATGACTTTGCATACTCTCTCTTTAGTTTTGCAAGCAATCTGAAATAGACTGTTTCTTTGGGATGGGTTCTCTGCCTCTTTCTCTGGCATTAAGAGAACTTTCCTCATCATCAAATATCTTCTTCCCTCAGCATATTCTGCCTCAACTTTCCGTCCTTGAGCTTCGGCAATGTGATTTTCACCACCATCTTTTTTTTTATCTGGACACTCATAGGATTTATGTTCGATCTTTCCATAGACAAAACATTTTACTTCACCGCCTCTGCCTCTTCCTCTTCCTCTAGCTCGAGGAAAAGTATTTCTATCAGCATACTGCCCTCTCTATGAGATTCCTCCTCTCTCGTGTTGAGTTTGAGGTTTCTTTCCCTCTTCATTAGGTCTCTGAGTTCTGTCTTGGGCAATTGTTTTTCCTCTGGCCTGACTTCTACCTCGGCCTCTTTGACCTTGCTTTCGGCTCATCTTCTCTTCAACTTTCAGAGCCATCTGATAAGCATCTTCCACATTTCGCATATTCATCATGCTCATCTCATCTTGAATGTTATATCGCAGACCATTCATGTACCTGGCAACATTTTCATCATCGCTTTCTCGATGACTTGCTCTGATGTTTATCCTGTAGAACTCTTCAGTGTATTCCTTCACTGACATCAGCTTCTGTCTCAAATTTTGCATCTTCCAAAACAGAGTGATCTAATAATCCTTGGGTATAAATTTGACTTTCATCTTTGCAACCATTCTATCCCAACTTTTGATTTTTTGCTTGCCTTTGCAGCGTCTGGCAGCCTGTAGTTCATCCCACCATAGTGTTGCATGCCCTTTAAGTCTAGTAACGACATGTTTGACTTTCATGTCTTCCTTGACATCCTCATAGTCCAAGTATTTATCCAGAGCTCTAATCCAATCTAGAATCTCTTCAACATCCAGGTTTCCCTCATACACTAGAATTTCCATTTTTACTCTGGCACCTATCCTTGCAACATCCCTAAATTGTCATTCATCTGCAGTATCTTTGACTGTGACTTCCTCTCCTTTGTGTCCAGCTTTATTTTCACTTTCAGCTTCGCTGATATCCCCAACGTCAATTGTGCACCTCTGTACTGTCTCCATGGCATCAATCCTGACACGTAACTCACACATTTCTCTTTCCACTGCTGGATCAGGCATTGTTCTATCTCTTCTTTTCGGCGGCATGGCTGAGAATTTTTTTTTCTTTTCCCTGCTACATAAAGAAAATATTTGTTATACACTCTGATACCACAATTGACGCAGACCTCCCTTACCCTCGGGCTAAGATCCACTCAGTATCGTTCTAAATTCCCCTTAAGCCGAAGCGACTTCTTTGGCTCCCTGCTGAAACCTTTAACAAATCCTATCCACAAGTCCTTGTGAAAAATCGCCTTGAGAAACTGACACCAACAGTGAGCCTTACACTTCTATATGACCATGACCTGGTCCCTACACAAGATCCTTTCGCAACTCGCGTGTTCACGGGTTGAAGACCCTCGACTTTTTCTTCACCCAATGCCAATACCTAAGACGCAATGAGATATGGCTCCTCCTTGTTATCGCCCTCCACGCATAACCACCGGCTAGGGCTAAGCACTAGTCTCACTTGCAACTCATGAGTTGGAAGGTTGAACCTCCAGGCCTTTCTTTTACAAAACTCCAAGACACAAAAGTTAGAGAAGGTTTGACTCCTTCAACGCTTCTCAGAACTCTTAACTTCGCAACTTGAGTTGTTGAGCCTTTGTGCTCCTTTCTTACGAGAACTCAAAGCACGAGAAGTCAACAGGGTGTTAACTCCTTCCCAGGTGATGAGTATCCACCTGTCAACCACGCGGTCCCCACTTGATGGACGGGCCACGTGCTTGCCCGAAACTTCGGCCCTCGGCTCTTCACGACTCCTGCAGTCGAAACTAATTCCTCCCAACCTATGAAACCTCGATACGGGATATAGAGAAGAGGTTATGATCCAATGGTTGTTCCTACTTGTTCAGATCCAACAGTTTTCCTACTTTTTTCTATTCAGGAATTCGTACAACCAAAGGATTTGGTCTATCCTCCGAACTCAAGATATGCGATACCCCACGAAGATTCAGATCTGACGGTTCTCCCATGGCTTAGATCCAATGGTTTGGATATCTTCCTCTGCTTCTCAGAACTCGGGACTTCGCGACTCCAAGATTTTGATCTTCCACCTCCAAACTAACGAACCCCGATTTCGTGAAATGATCCGACAGCCCAAACTGACCATGATCGATGGTCTTCATTGATCCTTGAAACCAACATAATGGGTCTGTATAACCCTTATCCACCTTGCAACTCCTCTAGATCCTATGGGCCTCACAACTTCACATGTTCTCCACGGAGAATTTTGACCATTCGATTTCTTCCTCAAGTATCTCTGTGAAACGAGCCAATGTTCTTACCCCGAAAATTAACCTTTTGCGCAATGATTTCACTTCCTCGTCTCCCTTTGAACACTTCAAAGGTGCTGATCCTCTTGAGATTTAACTTGTAAACTTGAGTCTCTAAAAGGACTCCTGCACACACTCCTTGCGGCAATCTTTCACATACTCCTGGGTATTTTATCTTTCAACTCTATGCACTTTTTGCAATTGCAGTCCTTCAACCTTTCAACCTTAGTTGATAAGTTCTAAGGCCTCGACTAGCCTGCACACACCTTGAACGGTTTCTGTGCTTCACCTGTGCTGTTACTGGAATGATAACAATGGTATCCCTCCTGAGCTTTCTAAGATAAAACTCAGAACCCTTGTCAATGCACACCTTGCGGAATTTTCACTGCACTCCTTACAAGAACTCTCTCAGGATGAGAAACAATTGAAACTCATTCTCTTTCTCTCTTAGAATTCATACATTCAACATGAAATCATACATTCAACACAGCATAGCATCATAACAAGTGCATAACAGAGAGAATAAAACAACTGTAAGCATACCACTCAGCATATGTAAATAGTAAGCATCATAACACCATGAAATATGAGTCAAAGCTTCATATACTAACTCAAATACTCCTATACATGGGTTCTTCTCTACAGCTATTTGCTATATCTCAAAAGCTTGTGAAATCTCTCTTCTTCTGTTCTAATGATACAACAACAAATTACCATGATACAAAGGTGAGGGTGTCTATATCCGTTCTCCATCCTATGCTCTAACTATCTAATCTATGAATTCAAATCTACCTACTTTCATTAACTGGGCTTAAATTCCTTTTACATTGACAGATGAGAGCAAATCGCTCAATATTTGTTTACAACATGCAAGTATGTTTCCCTTAACTACTACATTAACATCTGTTCATTAATTTTTTTTTAAACATTTCAAAATGTGCAAAATGTGTGTTGCGCTCCTCCTGCTGTCTTCTGCATTCATGCTCCCTTGGTTGGCTTCTTACGATGCTCCTGCATTAGGAACCATCCTTCTTCTTCACAAAAATTACTGGTGCACCCCAAGGTGAGACACTAGGCCTTATTATCTCTAATTCGAGTAGTTCTTTCAACTACATATGCAACTCACAAAGTTCTAGCTCTGTCACCCTATACAAAGTCTTGGAAATTGGCTCTGCACTAGGTTTTAGCTCAATAGTAAAATCAATCTCCCTCTCAGGAGGTAACCCTGGCAACTCTTTCGAAAAAACATCCTTAAACTCCGAAAATACTAGGTACTGATCCAAGGAGGGTCCTTTCCTTTCGTTGAATGCTTCCACTACATATAGTCGACACCCTTGCCCCATGCAACATTTAACCTTGATAGTCAAGATAAAGCATAGAGACACCTTTCTCTGTACACCGTGGATCTCTACTAGCCTTCTTTCATCGTCAACATAAAGCACCCTTTTCGCAAAACAATCTACCATCTCTCGATGGGCTTCTAACCAATCCTTTCCAATTTTTAGGTCATACGTCCCGACACTAGTGACGTATACCTTTAACCTGGTAGTACACACTCCCAGGTCTAATAGACAATTATCAATGCTAGGTCCTACCACTTGTGTTTCCCCCAAAGCCATCTCAACTTGTTTAAAGTCATCGTGCTCGTAGGCTTCTAACCCACTCTTTTCTAATAAAGATGGTGAAATGAAACTCTTTTCTAATAAAGATGGTGAAATGAAACTATCTGTAGCACCATAATCAAATAAAATTTTAACATTGCCATGATTTAGCGTACCTGACGAATCCACCACTATGGATTGATGTTTTTCCTAGCGATTATTAACTGCTGCATAAATCCGGTAGCTACTACTTTCTCTTCCCATCGTGGCCTTTCCTTTTCTATGCACAAATCCTGCTTGAAACTATGGGTAGTCACGTTTTTAATGGGGTCCTGCACATCCCCAACATGTAACACGAGATGGAACCTACGCAGTGCTCTGTGATGGTCTCTTAAATGAGTCCCTTCCCCTAGAGCCCCTGCCCCTACTTACTGCTCCCTGAGAAGGTCATGGACCTGCCTACATCTTGGGTGATGAGTGGGATGTTGCACTTGCTTCCATTGAAATACCTGTAGAAATTGTCCTAGGTGCGACTCTATTACCATAAGGAGGCAGCCTAGAGCTCCCTCCCCTGGAGAAGGGCCTAGGGGCCTTCCCCATGAATACAAGACATTGTGGAAAGGTCGATCTCATACCTCTATTTAGGCTCATATGTTCCTCTGCATAACGTTCATTTTCAACTACTTCTGCTACTGATGATGGTTTCCACATCCGTACCATGGCCCTTATCTTTGGTTTTAACCCATAGACAAAGCATTTTTCCTATCATTGATCATTATCCATGTACAAAAGATATTTTACGAACTCCATGAACCTGATCTCATACTCTTCCATGGTCTTGTTTCCCTGTACTAGAGCATGGAATTCTCCCACCTGTTGTTCCTTGTAGTAAGCCAGAAAATATTTCCTCCAGAACCTTTCCTCAAAAATTTCCCATGAGACGGTGTCTAGGGTAAGGGGCAACTACCTATCCAGGTTGCCCCACCAGTTCAAGGCACTGTCCCTCAACTGAAAGATCATTATTTTATCCTTTGATGTGGAAGAATAGTCTCTTAAGGAGAAACATCATGTCATTCCTTCCAACCATGCCTCTACATGTTCACTGGCACGATGCCCGAAAAACTCTGGGAGTTTGATATTCTGCAGTTCTCTAGTGATGTCCTTGGGTGGAGGCCCTCCCTCTGAATCCCTCGACACTTCAAGGTTACCCACTCCAGATGGTGGGGATTCCACTTTGACATACTCTCATTGACACCCATTTAAAGTCTCACTAATAGCCTCCAAATAGCACAAAATGAGAGTGAATTTAGGCGATGGTGGTGGCAGGACCGGCATTGGCGGTCCTTGTGACAATACCCCTTAGCCTCTATTTACCCGAGTCCTAACCATCATGTATAATTGAATCTACATCAAACCAAATGCTTATCAGGGAAGAGTCTAAGGAAGATCATATTCGCTCAACTTATACTTGTAAACATAGGGTTGGGCGTAATTTTTTTTTTTTACTTGTCTGTAAACAGACGTTACTCTCTTTAGGGTAAGTGGCTAAATATTGGGGTCAAAATCCTCTAAGATTAGTAACTTTGTTTAGAATAGTTACTAACTCTCTACCTTACTAGCTACGCTAGCACTGTACCACACTCACCAATAAGTGTCGCTTACCTCCTTAAGTCTTTAGGGATTTGAAAATTAGTTAAAGTTTGTTAAATACTCTCTTGATTAATTATTATAACCCAATAACCTAGACTAAACTTTAACCTAAGTTTCAATAGTCTTAATCAACACATTTAATCTAATCCATAAAATAAATATTATTATTAGTATCGAAATGTTATGTTAATTATTAAATATTATTATTAAATATGTTAATGTTAATTACTCACTTAATTAATTAATCATTCAAATCACTAGTTAATTAATCAGTAATTAAGTAATTTTTTTGTTTGTTTGTTAGTTTGTCTGTGACATGTGGGACTAACCTGTGGCTAAGAAACCAAGACTCAGGGACATATAAGCCGTCAAAATCACTCAGGGATCACACCGATCCTGAGCCAAACCAACCCTTAGCATTCTTGGATTTTTTTTCTCCGCAGGTTTTGAACTGGTGAATTTAACATCACGGAGTGCCTTAACAACACACTCCATCACCGACAATCCTACACCTTGGGGACCTCAATAATTAATTAGTTACTAGTATCAATAGTTTGAAATAAAATTAAAATTTGAAATTAATCATTTAAAAATAAAATTTTACACTAAATTTAAATTTAAAATTAATTTTTTTTTTTTTTTTAAATAATGTTTTAAAATAATTAAAACTAAAAGGGTTAAAAATAAAATTAAAATAATTAAAATAAATAAATAAAATTTTAAAAATCAAAGTCGGGGTGGGTCCTCTCAAGAGGTCCACTTGCCCCCTCCCTCTTTTCCCACCTGTCCAAGAATACAACAAAATAATAATAAAGAAAAACAACTACTCAAACCCTACCCAGCGTGTAGAGCCCTCATTCTCCTCTGCACAACCTCAGCTACACCTCCCTTCCACTCTGTGCATAATAAACCTCTCCTCTACTATACACACACTATCAAGTTTAGATGGTGGGGCCCCGACCCCATGGCCGACTGCCAGGAGGGTATGACCATGGCTGCCAGACCTGCTTGCACTATCGCCATTAGTATCCATGGCTGCACATATCGCCCCGAGGTTTGGATGCTACCGCCTACCTGCCTTGGCCTGGCTCCTCTTGGATTGTGGCTTAGGTGCTTGCTCTCGACAAGACGCGTTGTTTACAATGCTCGACCTGTGGGCTCTTGGTTTTGGCCCTTTTGTGTTGTGTTGCAATTGCTCGACCTGTGCTTTCTTGGTTTTGGTCATTTTGTGTTGTGTTGCAGGTGATTTGCTTGGTGATTTATGGTTGGTGCTCCTCGTGGAATTCTTACATGTGACCCGTGCTTGGTGGCTCGGGCACTGTCTTTAGTGTGTCTAACGTGTACAACATAACATGATACTATCAAATGCGTAGTGCGTGCAATGCGTAGTGCAAGATGTATTTTCTGTGTGGCTCCCTCCTCAATGCTTGGTGTGTGTGCTTTCAATACTTGGGCTCTTTGCTTAGAATATGATGGTCGAGCTTGATACTTGGGTTTGGTGTGTGTAATATGAGTTCAAAGATCAGGTAACTAGCGATAGCGTCAAACCAAGGGGAGTTTGTAGAAACTGCAAATAGGTTCTCATCAGGAAAATAATATTCTTTGGGTGGCTCATTTTCATTAGATGTGAGTCTTGAAAGAAAATAAACCACTAAATCATATTTTCCTGGTTTATTCAAGATGGTTATATCATGTTCCTATAATAAAAACAACCACCTAGTGACTCTACCATTAATTATAGTTTTTTTCATTAAATATTTTATGGAAACATGGTCATTTTGAATTATTATTGGATATTCCGTGATATAATGTCGAAATTTATTAATTTCTTTTATTATTGCAAGAAAATCATTTTTTGTTACTATATACTTTAGTTGTTTGGGCAAGAGATTATTTTTGATGTAGTAGATTGCATATGGATGCGTCCATGGAAATATGAAATGGGAGGGACCAATCGGGTCTTCTTAAAATAGGAGCCTCATACACTTTAGTTTTCAGTTTTTCAAGTGCATGCTAGCATATTTCTGTCAATAAAAACTCATAATCTTTGGTAAGAAAAGAAAATAATGGAAGATATGTTCGTGAGAAACTTTTGATAAAGTGACGGTAATAACTGACATATCCTAAGAAGCTTCTTACCTATTTTTGTGATGATGTGATCGAGAAGTTTAAGACTACATTAATTCTCGTTGGATCCACTTGGGTGCCTTTATTTGAGATGCGGTGTTCTAATATGATTGCATCAATTAAAACCATTGCATGTTTTTCATTGTTGATGGAAACATTTGATTCCTTACACCTTATGAATGTTTTATCTAGATTTGTTAATGCCTCATCAAATTCATTACCATGTGTTGTGAAATCATCCACAAATATTTCCACGTAATCATGAATTAAAACAGAGAATATACCAATTACAACTCTTTGAAAATTTGTGGGCTTGTTCCATAACCCGAATCGTAGGACACAATAGGTAAATGTTCCACAAGGACATGTAAACGTAGTTTTTTCTTGATCCTTAGGTGCAATCTAGATCTAGTTATACCCATTGAATCTATCGAGGAAAGAAAAGTATTTCTTCCTTACTAACGTACTTAGGACCTCGTAATGAATGGGATTGGGAAAGCGTCTTTGTGTGTTTCTTTGTTGAGTTCTTTATAGTCGACAAAAATTCTCCATTTACCATTTTTCTTTGGTACCATGATGAGAGGGGAGACACATTGGCTATCAAAAATTGGATAGATAAAGTTGGTTGTGAGCAATCTCTGTAGATCCTCCTTAACTCATTCCTTCAATCCTAGATTCATACAACACTGGTGAAAGTGGATGAATATGGATCCCTTATTGATGTATATGTGGTGTGTGCATAATTCAGGATGGATTCCCTTCATGTTAGAGTAATCCTAGGTGAAGGCATCACTCTGTTTTTGTAACACTTCATCCAGTCACTATTTTTGTTGTTCAGGCAATTCCTGGTTGATTTTCAAGGTTTTCTTGGGGATAACTTCTATAGTTTCTATAGGGGACCCTTGGAATTTTTATGGTGGAGATCTATTTTCTACAGGTGAGATGCTTGTTAATGCTACATAATCATGTGTTTCTGGTTGCATAACTTGCTCAAGGATATGTGAGTTTGTTGAGGAAGAGGAAGAGGCCATGAAATCATTGATTTCATCATCCTCTATTTTCTCTCTAATGGATAGTATTTATCTATAGAGATTACTTGATGACCTTCTCATTCTTCATCATTATCTTCTCTGTCAGCCCAGAGTGGTGTCTCTAGATATATGCTAGGTTTGGAAGGAGGATACATATTTAATTTCTTTGTAGAGGTCTCATGGGAGATGGTCATATTTCCTAAACTACAAAGATCAATACATATTCTAATATTCCCTGTAGTTTGATGGTTGACATGTCAGGGAGTTGGAATATGGTTTGGGTTTCCCTAAGACCCGTAAGTCCTAAGTCTTGCATGATCTCGCGCATCATAATGTTGATGGTAGCCCCGACGTCATTTAATATTCTTCTAATGAGTGTATTATAGATCTACACACTAACTAGCAGACTTCTAGGGTCAGAGTGTTTGGACGTGCGAACTCCCCCCATCATTAACTTTGACAGTTTACCCATAACTTGGATAACTTGGGGTTCCTTTTGTTTTCTACCTGGTTTCCTTAAACAAAGTTCTTGTACCACTTTTGAATAAATAGGCACATCCTTGATGGCTTGGAATAGTGGTATTTTGACACACATATTCTTGAGTTCCATCAAGATATCAAACTTAGGCTGAGTAAAATTTTTCTTTAGGTTTAATCTTACTAGATAATATGGGTTTTGAAGTTCATGGTGGGCATTACCGACTTTCAAAGGTTCTTGAGATTATTTATGTTATGATTCTTCATCTCAAACATCCGCATTAAAATGTTCAATATGAATATGAGGTTGGTCCTTGGTTAGTGTCTTCTCAGATCAAAGGTGAATATAATTACATTCCATGGAAGAGATGGAATAGGTTAGGTAAGAAGCAAGTCCAGTATCTTGCGTCAGTTGGCCTAACCCTAGATTATTAGTGTTAGGGATGGGTTGTGAGAGTAGGTGTGGTCGAGGGCCTAATGTGGATTCCTGCATTTTTAGAGGGGGAATAACTTGCATCGATGGATGTGTTATGGGATATTGAGGGCCTCCTAAAGAGGAATTTCGCCACCCCTATTTCCATAAACTAATTTGGAGGAGGATCCACTCATTGTTTTTTTGGCATATCCCATGGTTGGGAACTATATTGCATGGAAGGGTTAGTACAATATGAATTAAAATATTGATATTGGTCTTGAATCATACCCTGAGGTTTGGGTTGTCTAGGTCACTTCTGAGAGACAAATAATAACTAATATGTCTCCTCGACTTTCTGGTAGATAGATTTCAATGATGTTAAGGATGGAAAATTGCAAGTATCATGGTCCTCACTTCATATTTTGCAAACCTTGATTTGATATAATGAACATTATTTCCATGGGTGTTTCCTTCTGCATTTTAGGAAAAATATTGTTAAAGCTCATTCTATCTCTTCCTTCTTCTTATTCATTTGTAGTGTATCCAACTAGGATCTTAAGAAACTAAGTATAACAGTCTTGAAGTCCTTTAAAAAGTTCATGATTTATGGTATTTTAAATCCACCTATAGCATTCATTTTATTTCTTTCTAGTATATCTCTTGGTCCTTTTCCTATTTTTGAAGTGCCTCTAGAATATTTATGACAAATTTTCGGGATAGCTTTATAATCTTACCGAGAAACATCTCCTCCCCCCCATAATGCTGAGGATCTCAATGCAATCACCTCAGACCCCTCTTAGAAATAAGACATGTCTTGTCTCGGGAGCCTAATCTCCTTCCCTTTCTATCAGCAAATTGTAGTTGAAGAATTTAACGTAATCCTCAAGGATCTTGTATTCAAGTTTCATCATCATGAAGAATTCCTCCCTCCTTTCCTTATCTTTACAATAGTCTTGGTGTTTTTGTAAAAAAATATTCTTCATCTAGTCCAATGTGTGGATATTGTCTCTAAAAGGGGCCATGGACCAAACTAGTGCAACATTCTTGAGTGTGGTAGGGAAAAGTTTCAATTTCTAGGAATTTGACACATAATCATAACTTTTGCAAAGTACATCAAAATTGAAGAGGAAAGTGTCGGGATATTCTTTACATAAACCATGAAAATTGAGCAAGGTTGAGTGAGGGATGTTCTTCATTTTAGTCTCCTCATTTAATCCTCTAATTGGGAATCTGAATGTGGAGATTTCATCCTTGATGATTTGGTGTGCCATTTCTTTCTAAGGGTTGTATTTTTCTTATGAAGGAGTCGTGGGAAAAATGAAATCCCCAGAGAGGTATTGTTCAGTGGTATCATATTTTGAATGAAAAACTTTTGTGTGCATAGACCCTTGTACAATCTCATATCCCTAAGGGGAGGTTTCAAGGTTCCTCTTGGTAAAAAAACTGGTTGTAGGTGATAGATATCTTGGTTGATTTTGATCCTTTTCCTTTTGATATCAACTTACATTGTTAGATTTTCATTAGTTTTTGAATGAAATAATAAATATACCTTCTTGATATCTAACTATGTGCATAGAAAATATTATAAAAACATTCTATGAAATGTTGAAAAGAAATAATATCAAGGAATCTACTGAAATGAAAATCCACACAATAGAAAAACAACAACTACTCTTTTAACAGTAACCCGACAATGGTGCCAAAAATAATGAACTTTTCAATTACTTCCTAATTAATTTATTAAGAAATTGAAGAGTTGTGAATTTAATTATTAATCCAAGGTCATATCCTACTTACGAACTTTCGTGAACTGTATATGCTAGTATAGTTTTGTAGTTTTCCAAGGAGTTGTAGTACAATTAATGTCATAAATCAAGATTTCAAGATACTTAATTAACTCACCAATCTACACTACTTCTCGAATTTATATTTCATAGGAAATTAAATTTCTTGCTAGAAAAAATAAACTGAATCACACTTGTGGAAAATAAATTACTCTTGTTGAAAGTAAATCACACGTTGTAGAAATTAAATCACACTGTGCAGAAAATAAATCACTCTTTGCGGAGAGTAAACCACACATTGCAGAAAGTAAATCACATTGTGCACAAAGTAAATCACTCTTTGCGAAAAGTAAATCAAATTAGTACCTAATGGTGATTTTTTCAAGTATGAAGATAACCTTGACTTGTTGTAACAATTGTGTGATTGTAAATGCATGGATATGGGTTAAAAACACATTATTATATGATGCATAAGCGAGTGACAATTGTTGGTTTGGGACCCTAATTATCCTCCTGATTTATAGGTCTTGTTTTAGTCGTGTTTGGATCCCATTTCCTGACGGGGGGTGTGTGTGTGATTCCCCCCCCCCCACTATCCCCTCCCAATTTATGTGTCTTGTTTAGTCGTGTTTGGTCCTACTCGACCTTAAAGTGGTAGGTGATTCCCCCAACATATACCCCATGGGATCTTAGGGAGGGCATGCATGGTTCGAGGGTGCCCTAAAAATAATGCTTTGGAAAAAATTACCTTGCAAAATATTATAATTTCATAATATAGTCAATTTGGATCGTTGATCATAACGTTGTATATCTGACTATAGAAGTTATGTTAGGTTTTTTCCCTAGAAGGAAACCCTTTTTTTCTCTATGACGGAATTGTATTGTAGCAACATAGTAGTTTTGTGTGAAACTGTATTGTGACTGAGGGAGGAGACTCTAAGAGAGTGAAGTTGAAGTTGCAGTGCATGTGTTGCAGGTTGTATCCCTTCATTTTGTAGGATATTAAAATAAAGCAACGGAAATTTCTCTGTGGACATAGCCCATATTGGGTGAACCACACATATTTGTGTCTCTATTGTACTATGTATATTTTGTCTTTTATTTATGCATCTGTTTTAATTTATTTCTCTGCGATCCTATTTTTTTAAAAACAACTCATTAAATCGATAGAATATCAATCTCAAATTGTTAGAGAATCAAACTATTACAAATAAGAAAGAAAGTAGAGTAAAGTAACAACTACAAGTGGAGTTACATCAACGAAGCTGCAACAACATGAATTACATCAAAAAGAATAAAAAAAAATGAGATTTGTAGTAGTAAGACTTGCAAAAACATATGTGATTCACAATCATTATAAATCTACAAAATCCTAATTAACACCTAAGTCACAATTGTTATAAAAAAATTCAAAATCATAAAGAGACTAATTGCCAATTGTGCCTAAATTGCAATTAATTTTTTATGAAACTTGGAATTGAAGAAAAACTAAATAAATGTGAAACTGATTAAACAACAATAGAATGTTAATCCTATTCTAATTTATAGGAAATACTTGACTAAGGAGGGTTTCCTAACCCCTTAGACAAGGAACTAGATTAAAAAATCAAAACGATATTAGAACTCAACACATCATCACATGAATAGGAGGAGGAAGGAAATTATATTGTCGAAGTTTTGAAATTTACAATACAACCGAGTATTATAAAAAGAAGATGAGGTCTTTATACAATAAATTTAATGTCTAAATAAAACAAGGATATAGATGAAAAACCATGAGAATCAGGTTGTTCATCTGTTTACATCGATATCACAAAATTTTAGGAAAGAGCAGGCATATACTGACTCGGATCAGCTGGGCGAAAATTGTCGTAGGTGAACTTTTTCCTTATTTGGTTTTCCACTTGTCATTTGTCACCTTTCCAAGTAAGCGGTGATCTCTGACTAACGGTTTTAACGTTGACTGATGTGTTGGAAAATTTGTCTTGGAGTTGGAGAAACGATACTACATTTGGAATTGCAACAGTTGTATCATGCTCAGAATTTCAACAACTGTAGATGAGTTACAACTCCTACAGGAAGTTTTTGCCACTGTAATTGATCATGTATAGCAATGCTAGTGAAAGAAGAGAATATCTTCCTTGTGAAATATTTAAGAATCTAATAAACATAGAATATGGGGGAAAGATTCATATCTTGGTCAAAAGTGAGACAAACTTGATGATGAAGGTATTAAGAGTTGATGAACAATGGGAAAAGGTACTGAATAGGTGCTAAAAACATGCCAATTCAGGCCCTCGTCACATGGATAGGAGGAATTTGTAGGATTTTGCCTATTAAGAGTCTAAAATGACATCATCATACTATTGTCTGAAATGTGGATCATGGAGAAAAGATTTCTCCTCTAGTTAC
>SNQJ01S0013060.1:0-14863 GCA_010110895.2 Picea sitchensis | reverse complement strand
AATTTAAAAATTACATGTTTATATGTTCAAATTATACCTGTAGAAACAATAAATTTATAAACAATATGAAATTACTTGAAAATGGAAATTTGATATAGACATTAATAAATAATTTATAAACAATATGGATTTTGTTAATTTGATGTAGACATTCCACAATCAAATATTAAGTTTTTAAATTTGATATACACATTTAACAATCAAATATTAAGAGTAGATTAAGAATTTAAGTGATTAGTATGTGCATGAGCACTCGGCATGAGTCAAATCTACTGTCTTTCACTCCGGTGTTAAAGACTTAGATTCAAATGCCCTACTTTTCTATGCATGGATAATCTCTTATTAAAATTGGTTGTGACTTGGTCGCGGGGGACAGCCCTGTGTCCAAGCCATGGGTACGCCCATGGCTTGACCACATGGTTTCCCCCCCATGACAAAGTCACAGTCATTTGAAACATTTTGTATTTCATAAAAATTTCAAACTGTCTAAGTTTTAATTTCAAATGTTTTTTATTTTATAAAAATTTCAAATCTTTGGGAATTAAATTTATAAATCCATTTTTACATATCTAATATTAGATTATCATAAGTTATAAATATTATTTTATAGATTGTTGATTCTGGAATTCCTTGTTGTACATTACTGTCTATCTTATAATTTGTAAAGGAATATTTGTGAAATATACATACAATGGAAAATATTTAAAACATATATATGTAAAAAAAAATTAATAAATTTAAAAATAAAATAGAAACACAATTTAAAAATTACTTGTTTATATGTTCAAATTATACACAGAAATAATAAATTTATGAACAATATGGATTTACTTAAAAATGGGATTTTGATATAAAGACATTAATAAATAATTTATAAACAATATGGATTTAGTTAATTTGATAGACATTTAACATTCAAATATTAAGTTTTTAAATTTGATAAAGACATTTAACAATCAAAAGAATAGAGTAAGCATTTAAGTGATTAGTATGTGCATGAGCAGTTAGCCAGGAGCCAAATCTACTGTCTTTCACTCCGGTGTTAAAGACTTAGATTCAAATGCCCTGCTTTTTTGTGCATAGATAATCTCTTATTAAAATTGGATGTGAGTTGGCTGTGAGGGGCCAACCCTGTGGCCAGGACGTGGGCATGCCCACATCTTGGCCACATGGTTGTCTCCCCACGGCCAACTCAAAGTCATTTCAAACATTTCATATTTAATAAAAATTTCATATTTAATAAAAAATTCATAAAAATTTCAAACTGTCCAACTTTTTTTTTTCAAGCGTTTTGTATTTTATAAAAATTTCAAATGTTTAGGAATTCAATTTATAAATCCATTTTTACATTTGTAATATTAGAGTATCATAAGTTTCTTACAAAGTTTAGCTTACAGTGTTTCTTACAATGCCTTGTTTACCATTAAATTATATTAACTCTTTCGTAAGTTATGTTGTTTTCAATCTTTTAAGTAATGTTGTTTTCAATCTTTTTGCACTTGATGCTACAAAACATTGGTTATAGGTTTTTAATAATGTGAATCTAGATTATAAAATGTATTCAAAATATTTTGATGATATAAAATATTGTTTGTATGGTTTTAATAAAGTAAGTAGATTATAAATTTTATTCAAAATATTGACGATAATGAAGGAGTCATACACATAAAATGATGTCCTTATTAGATGTGATTCTCATATTATAAATAAAATCCATGGGATCCCTTGATCTATAAAACCTTGAATACCATTGCACCACTTCCAACAAGTGAATGCATATGGTATGTTTATTGGTGTACAAGGATAAAATTCCCTCAATCCCTTAGACACCTTGCATTTACGAATGCCAATTTTCCCGAGACAATTCATTTGATTGTTGATGCAAGGAAAATAACATGGTATGTATTTTATCCAACCACACTACTTTGGGAAGGGTTGGCACTATATTGGATTTGATTCCTAGATATATGCTCCCTTAGTTGAGGCCTCAAACAAAAATTTCATTCAAAAACTTAATGATTAACATGATTATGCAATTCACGCCATGTTTTTCATTTTTTTGTGTTCTTCATTTCATAACGCAAGAAATAAATATTCATTTCTAAGAGTCATTTATATTTGGACTAGATTGACAAAACACATCTTGAAACCATCTAGTGAGACCTAATGATAATGGGTAAGTAAATATCCCCCTATGCTTCACATGTCCTACATATTTTCATGAGTCTTGGTCACATCTCTATGTAAGACATGAGTGACCTGCTTGTGTAGATTTGTTTTTTCCTTTAAATTCATTCGATCAACATTTAATTTAATATTCTTGGATTTTTAGTCAATAACTAACTGAATTTCACTTTTTTCAGTCTCTAGAACAACCAAATTTAGCACTCACTTTTGATATGGTTTCTCTTCCAAACCATAGACTCTTATCATAGTAAACTTCTCAAAAAGGAACCAATCTCCCACTTTGGTCATATTTTCCAATTGTAGTAACTGTTTCACTAAAGGAATAATTATAATGAATACTTCATTTTGGATAATAAAGTCTAATATAGAAATAAAAGATTCTTAGATGGGAACTAATTATTATACTTATTTATTACTTGACACATATTGACCAAAGTTATTGAATGCTTATCTTATTGATGATATTTATATTCATATAATATAACTTCAAATTGACAACTTATTGATTAATAAATTAATAACCTATACATTAGTGACTAATGTGTTTATTGAACCATAATATTGTATGTGTGTTGGATATGTAGGCATAGCTAGCACACACATATCCCACACATAGACAATAATAACAAGCAATGTTTCTAATGCATATTTTTAAAATGTTCACAACTAATCATGCATACAAATAAATAAAGTAATTCAAACTTCAAATAATCCCCATTAAAGAAAGAATAATAATTCAACATTCATCCATCTTTAAAATTGAATTGTTATAATTTAAACATGGTAGGAACTATGTGAGGAAACTAGGAATCACATATCGAATCCCAAATGTGATCCTCAATTGACTTAGAATCACCCCTTAATTCCATCTCACATCTCCCATCCCTTCCTTTGTTGAAATATGTTGGAGTTTCGACTATATTGATCTAACTCTAGATATAATCCAAATGTGAAAGAATCAAACCTGTCGACCTAACATCTCTAGTAGACAACAATTATTAGTGATCACACATCTAGGGGAGTGTGGATAACATGACCCTCCCACTACGTGATGGGAGTGTGGATATATATAAGAGAAGTGTGTCTTTGTGATAATTTAGTTACAAGTGGTAATAACATAGAGTCAGGACTTAGTAAGGTGCATGCTAAATAGGGGTACATGCAATCGATATATTAGTATCCCCAATGACGCAAATGGCCACCCGACACGTTCGCTGTCACCAGGACCTTCTCTTTCCTTGGCCTGAAGAACTGAGTCGCTCTTCAAATCCCTTGTCGGGAACTCTTCTGCACCCACAGGATACTTCCTCGACGATCTCCCGTTGTCTTATCGGGAAATCAGAACTCACACAATCGCGAATCCTGATAGCACAAGATCGGGCCTCGCCAATCCCCGGATCCCGATGGTCACTCGTCCTCAGCTTTTCTTGCTCCTTATCAGGAATTTCCCTCATCGGGAAATCGGTATATGCGAGGTCACAAATCACTCACCTCGTGAATCTCCGATTCCCGATCTGCGATGCCTCCTGTCCTCCACTTCGACGCTATGATTGTGGGACCATCGTGTTTTGGAGTTTCGCGACTCCTCTATGATTCTCCTGTTCCCGGATATCCCGAAATGTCGAACCCCAATGCGCGTGTGATCTCTATCCTCCACGTCACCGTCTCCTCGACGCTCAATCGGGTATCGCGAAATCATGGTTTCTCCCGCTATGGTTCCTTTGTATGCGAGAACCCCGAAATGCCGAACCCTGACTCCCCTGGATCTCAAGCCACGTATCCCAACTGTGATCAACGACCCTGATTCTATCGGGAATTCGCTGATCGCAATTTCATGCACAAGACTCTTGACTCCGGAAGCTCTGATTCTCCGATGAGTCGGGCTCCACTGACTCCCCTGCTTCTTGACACGTGTCTCACTGATCAATGGTTAAGGTCCTTTCGAGAAATCACGAATCACGATTCTTTTCTACAAGAGTTTCGCGACCGCAGAAACCCCAATTTTCCGATGAGTCAAGTCCCGATGACTCCTTGGCTCCTTCTCTACACGCGAGGCTTAAATCCTACCCAACTTTCCCGACATCTAACGGCTGGAGGGATTTCACTGGTTTCCTTTGCCAATCCTGACCGTCGATTCCTCCTCCTTGAGGATTTCTTCAAAAGACTAAAGCTCCTTCCTCCAAACTCATCCTTGGACACTTGCGCTTGCTTCTCCTGCTCGAACCCTTCTCCTACACAGACTTCTGTGCTCTCTTTCACGATATCAAGAAGTGCTAAACTTCCTGAGATTTTCCACTCTGACTCCTTCAGAGGTACTTTGCACACACTCCTCGTGCTCGATGTTCAACAACTTCTCAAGTGTTGAGTCCTTCCGACTCTGCGCACTTCCTGCAGCAGCAGTCTTCAATATCCTGTGCTCAGATTCACAACTGAGACTTCTTCTTCGGCCTGCGCACTCCTTGCACGGCTTCAACAACCCAAAATCAACTTCTGGGTGAATGAGAACATAAGTTTTTCTACTGAGCCTTCATCAATGCCCTCCTTGTGGATGAATTCAACTGCACACCTTGCAGGAATCTCCTAGCTCAGATAGAGAAACAATTGAAACTCATTCTTTCTCCCTTTAGACTTCAGTTTCAAAACATGAAATCACATGCACAGCATATACAAAGCAAATGCATAACCAGAAAGCAAACATTCATGAGCACGTCAACAATACACAGAGAAAACAACACAAAACCATGGGCCTGAATCAAAGCTTCCTTCCATTAATTCAAATGTCTGTACATGGGTGTTCTTCATACAACATTCTCTGCTTGCTCTCCTCTCTTCTAAATGATTGATTTCTTATGTTACAATGATACAATGAGGGTGTCTATATCCGTTTTCCCTCCTTCCATCTAAAACTGTCTAATCTAGAAAAAAATCCTACCTACCTGCATTAACTAGATTAAATTCCTCCTATCTACTTCAGACAAGAGCGTATGGCTCAAGATATGATACAATATACAAAAGGTACTTTCCATAAATGGTTCATTTATACATTGGCGCATCATCTTGAATGCAAATTCAAAAAGTTTCGGCTGGACTTGTCCAGTTGTTCATCGTCTTCCATGTTGGCTCGCTTGTCATGGCCGATGCTCTTTGGTGAGTTGTCGATGCTCCTGCATCACCCAACATGTTTTAATCAAGTCAAGGTCTAATGGGACTAGTATGACACAAGGTTTCTTACTAGAAAAGGCACCTAAACTTTTTTTCATAAATTATGGTTGTGTATTTTACTTCGGTTTTGTTAAAGCACAAATTCCTTAGACCACCTTCGGTCCACTGCAAGCAATCCTATTTTCCATTAATGTGCATGTAGATGGATCTTTATTAGTAGGGTCATGTGGTTATATAAGGATTTCCTACATGATTCAGGAAATTAAATTAAAGGCTAGTCACATGATCAAAAAAATAGTCGATTTGATGTTTGACTTTTCTTACTAGTGTGTTAAGTAGCCACGAGGGAGAATGATTATGTTACTTTATTGTTCATTAGTGATGATTATGGGAATGGTCTCCTAAATATCACTAAAATATAGAAGATAACAATAGAGGATAATCATGTTTTCTAAAATTATGTCTTAAAATTTTCAAATTGTAGCAAGATATTAATTACATGTGTGTGTGTCTGTTATGATACACATGTGATTTTTGTTGTATTCGTGAGATGGAGTATTAGATACCTTCATAATGTTATGAGGTCCATGTGACCTAACACTAGTGATATGTCCACTCATAGTAGAATCATTTTCTAATGAAAATCCATATCATATGGGAGTTTTTATGATAGAAATAACATTTTATCCCTACCTTTTAGTTAACAAAACTCTTCATAAGTATTGATTTTTCATTGAATTTCAATTTAATAGTATTTTGAATGGTATATCAATGTTCTGTAGAGTGATCTCCTTCTCCATTCCCAAATGATTTATCCAAGAATGGGCATCTTTATGCCAACCCCTATTAAGCCATGGGTGGCTTTGACTAGAGTTTGAAGAAACCATAGGTAGAATATTTTATTTCATGTTAGTAGTCTCTTGTGCCTGTACATTAGGTACCTAGTTTTAGTCATTCTCTTAATGGGGAAATGACTAATTATATGAGGATATGATAGGTTGTATGATATTAATTTTAAGATTATAAATTATAAACATTTTTTAATTTTCTCAGTATTTCTCCATGATTATATAGAAATGCTACAACCCAAATCTTCAAATCCATATAATATAACAAGATTGATGAGGGTCTCAAAAGGGGTTTATTTTTTTCCCAGAGCCAAAATTCATACAATTTACAATTGTTTTCAAGGTCAAAATAGGTTTTCTATCCTTCATTGATCCTTTTCTGAATGCTATAGTTTCAACTAAACTTGTGATTAAGGTCAACTCGAAGACATTTATATGAAGAGACATCCTCTAAGTTGTTATTGGCATGTATCCTAAATGAAAATTCATATTTATTAAAGGGTTAGCATATGTAGGTGTCAACTTACATTAAATTTTTATTATATTTTACCTCCCTACGATAATGGTGTTAGCCATATGGGATCGAAAGGGATAACTACCCTTTTTCCAAGGATCCTTATGAAGAAAAAAGGAGGATTCTTTGAAAAAGGTGGTAGGGAAGGTGATAAAAGTGGAAGAAAAGCAAGAGTGTGGGTTGGCTAATTGGGAGGAGAAATAATTCTTGAAAATTGAAGAGGACCATGAATGAATCCCAGTAAACAATGAATCCCAACCAACCATCATATATTATACACTATAACAAGTAAAATATGCATGTTGGAAAATATGGAAAATATAGTAAACAATGAATCCCAACCAACCATAATATATTACACTCTATAACAAGTAAACTATGCATGTTGGAAAATATGGAAAATATGGAAAATCTATTGAATGATTGAATTTCAAAACAAAACATCCTGGAAAATCATTTTCTAGACCACAAAGATAATGTAAGAATATCACCTAAACTATTCCATTAGAATCATTGTAGGCATTACCATTTGGAACCATTAATTTTGTGACAATTAAGACTCACTCAATTGCATCTTCTTCAAAATATATATGCCATTAGAACTCACATTACTATTTGTAGAAATAGGCTTCATTACCACCATAAATTTTGTGACAATTAAGAATCACTTAATTGCATCTTATTCAAAATATATATCCCATTAAAACTCACATCACTATGTTTACAATAGGTTATGATGCACTTACATTTGAAATTATTGTCATGATTGCTCTCAATCAACGTGAATTTCAACCTTATATGACTATATTTTATCTAGATTTTTAACTCCAACTAAGCCTCACAAATATTACATTTGCTCCACCTCATCTTAATTTATATTAGGAATATGAACAACCCTCATACCCATCCCATGTTGATGTTATTAGTGGGTGTTTGAGGTTATGAAGATTAAACTCTTTTTTTTGGGGATTCTAATGCATTGCATTATATGTGGTATTAGTGGATCCAACCATAAAGAACTTTTAAGGAATCTTAAAGAAATGTTCTAATATGTTTTTTGAGTGGATCCAACCATAAGGAACTTTTAATGAATCTTAAAGAAATTTTATAAGGAATATATGTGTGGTCTTAGTGGATTCAATCATGTTCAAAGAGTATGCACATGCTATTGAGTTAATTTTGGGTAGTTATCAACTCAATGTTAGACTTTATTGCTTTCTATATTCTCAAAGGAGTGAGACAAAGTAAATGGATAAAGACATGTTAGAATTTGAAATCTTGTGTCTCAACAAGAATGTATTCTCTTCTCTAGTGATCTTAGTAAAAAAGAAGGATAAGTCTCAAAGGATGGTCCTATACTATAGGGAATTTAAGAAATTGCGCTTAAAGATATGTTTCTCATTCCTACCATTAATAAATTATTAAATTGTATTTGTAATCCCCTTGCTTGCTCTTTTTCTGAATTGATTTCCCTTGGCGAACCCAACTTCTGATCTCAATGACTTCTATGTGTGGGTTTATTGATTATTATGAAAAGAGTGTGGTTTTATCTTATGTCCCTTATCCCTTTAGTCATTAGTCTGTTCTTGAGAAGTCATCCAGGAGCTTAATCGATGGTCGTCACTTCGGTGTTTAAAGACCCATAGATTCAAATGCCCTGCTTTTCTGTCCATGGATGATGAGTGAAGGATATGAATTTTATTTGTTGTCAATCCCTTACTTATCTTTGATTTGATTTATTCATGGTTGAATGTTTAGTCTTTGCACCTTCTTATAAACGAGTACCTCTACGGCTTGATTGATTAAAACTTTGATTTCTCTATGGGTTTTTAATTGCTTGAACATGGGTACATCTTTGCATTTTTATTGATAAACTCTGCATTGTTAATGATAAACCTCTAGGTTGAATGAAAATCCCTTGGTTAACCCAACTTCTTATTTCAATGACTTCTATGTGTGGGGTTTATTGATTATTATGAAAATATAGTGTTCTTATCTTTCGTCCCTTATCCCTTTAGTCATTAGTCCATGCCTGAGAATTTGGCCATGAGTTGAATCGACGATCGTCACTTCGGTGTTTAAATACCTATAGATTCAAATGCCCTTCTTTTTTTTGCATGGATGATGAGTGAAGGATAATAATTTTCTATGTTGTCTATCCCTAACTTATCTCTGAGTTGATTGATTCATGGATGAATGTTTAGTCTTTGTGCCTACTTGTGTAGATTTGGTTTTTCCTTGAAATTCATCTGGTCAGCATTTAATTTAATATTCTTGGCTTTTTAGTCAGTAATTGACTGAATTTCACTTTTTTCAGTCTCTAGAACAACCAAATTCAACCCTCACTTTTGATATGGATTCTCTTCCAAGCCATAGAATCTTATCATAGTAAACTGCTCAAAAAGGAACCATAGACTTTTGCAATTGTAGTGACCCTTTGACTAAAGGAATAATTATAATGGATACCTCTTTTTGGATAATAAAGTCTAATATAGACATAAAAGAGTTTACATACTTCATAAAACCTAAGGTCTTATTTTTTTCTTTCTTCATAATTTTTGTTGGTCAATGTTGGAGATATTAACTCGTACTTGTCTTGTGATTAACTTTTCATGAATTTTAAAAGGATAGATATTGAGGAGAGATGTCGACATAGGATTCTCCAAACATTCCTCACAAATTCTCTAGGTTCTCCCAAGAAGGAAGAAGAGGAACTCCTTCGACTGAGACTCTGAGTGACCAACAACAATATTGTCAGAGGAGATTTTCAAACGAATCTGTGAATAGATCAACTACACAATGTTCTCAACCAAGTGTTATGGATGAATCCTTCTTATATAGGTTGTGCATTTATACTCCTACACCTAAGAATGTAGGGAATACCTCAGGAAAAGAGAATATTTCTGGTAATTTTATTTGATTTTGTTTATTTTTGTTGTATTTTTGTGTATTTAAATTTATGTGAAGTTAAATGTTGTAATTACTTTCAAATGTGTGTAGACAATGAGTTTAGAGCAAGGGACAACAATGAAAGAGAGAGTGGTTGTCATGAATATTCTAATGTCGGTGTAGAGGGTGAAGGTGGATTTAGGAGGCCGTGTTATCAATAAATAGAAGATTACACGCCTACGTCCACCTATCCTTTGGATGTTGGTGATGAACTTCCCTGGAAAGGGATTACTGAAGAAATGACACTTAATCGATGCTCAGGTGTTAAAAAGAGGTTGGAAAATGATTTTTTGGTCGTGGAATTCCCTCATGAGAGTAAACAAAGCTTGCAAATTGTTTTTCATTCATTGAAAAACTTTATGGATGCATATCAGAAGATGGGGCCAACCAATGACAGTTTTGTTGATCTAATGAGGTAGTGAAAGTCAGAGGTGATGGGCCCTGATAGATGAAAGCTAGTAAAAAATAGAGTTTCAAAAGAAGATGTCATTTCTATGTTCAATTTCAAAGATGAGCCAAAGCAGAAGATGTTGAAGGTGCAATATTTTAAGCACTGTGACATTGCAGGACATCTGTATAACAGATTTTTTGCAGCATATGGGAAATTGTTGTGGAACAATGAGGTTCCACACTATATTTCAAGAAACTTTTATACAACATTTTTCTTTCACATGCACCCTGATTATACTAGTATACCGTCCAAATATTATGGGACTGGTAAAGGACGAAAATATGATCGCAAAGGGGGATATCGAAATGTGACATTGTTGAGGCCTGCACAACCTTTAGTACCTCTCCCAACAGGGAAATTTGTTTCACATTCATAGTTGCAAGCTACATCAGAGGTTGGCAAAGGGGCTAGGAATGCAATCAGGGAAAATTTGGAAGCGATTTTTTATGGTGTTGATGTTGGCATGAACCGTCAGCAAGAGGAAGCCAATTCAAGGGGCATATTTGTTTATAAAACAAATGTAGAGCTAGATAACATGTCAGCAGAAGATATTTTGGAGTATGCAAAATTTTTCCATGATGGTTGGAAGAAGGTCATTCAGAAAGATTGTAACATCCCTCTCTTGCGCACACTGAGCAAACTTATTCTTTGAGGACACTTTCTTGCAAGTTTTTCCGATTATTATACTATTAGGCATTTGATTATGATTATGAGGCGTTATGGATTGATGATATTTTATGTTGTTGTATTGACATAGTTAGGTGCTATTGACTTGGTTTTCCTGAGTGCGCGGGATTTTAGACCTCGAGGATGCAAAGGCATCGATGAAACCCCTTGGACTCTAGATCGATTCAGGGAGTGGACTATTGGGTTTTTATTATTGTTGATATGACATATGCACATCTGATTAGATGTTATGAGGATTGATTTTATTTCTGACATGATTCATTAATGATGAAGGATGACGATAACTTGTCGAACAGAACCACATGTGGAGTAGAAGGGTCACGTACGATAACTAGAGACATTGAGGGAGAGGTGTGGAAAACATCCCTTCCACAACCTACTAGCACTCTCATCGTGGCTTGAACTGTAGGTTAAAGATTACCTAGTTCGAGAAGACCCACAATGCCATGAGGGTAGACTGCGACAGACTCTCATGATGATTCTAAGGGGCGCGTAATAAGGTAGGGGCCTTATTCCTTAGAGGTCCTTAGTCTCCCACAAGATCACCTGAGAGAGTATTGACTCTAGGTGTTTTTTATGTTTACCAAATCATTCAAGAGGTGAGTGGCACCCTTGGAGCACGTAGTGCATCTTGAAGGGAACATCGCGCAAGGGAAACAGAATGAGGTGAGTGGCACCCTTGGAGAACCTAGTGCGTCCTGAAGGGCACCTTGCATTGATTAACAAATAAGAGAATAAACCCATATGGCGATAGAACGAATAATGTGATAAGAAAGATTTAAAAACAATTTCCCTAATAAAATGTCTCCCAACCTCGAAAATTAAAATCTAGGTCTAAAGTAATACTTGTGGTAAACAAATAAAAACAATAATAATCATCATTAAACATGTGACGAAAAGGGGGTAAGAAACTCGATTAAATTATTAAAATCAAATTATTGATTGATTTAAAATTTTAAAAGGGAAATGATTGTTTTGTTACACCTTCTAATTAAAATTTATTAATTAAAAAGAAAAAGGTGAAAAATATAATTTTCTACACTTACTAATTTGAGTTTTAGATAAGAAAAGAAAGAAGGAAATTTAAAAGAATTAGGAAACTAAGGGGAAAAGGGGAAAACATAAAGAAAAAGGGAAAAATAAGGAAAACGTAGAATAACTAACTGAGTAAGGTATCTCACCATTAAGAACTTTCTAACTTGAACTCAACTAGTAAATTAGTAAGGGGGTAAGTCATTAAAAGGTGTAAGTGAATATGAGGACACCTAGGAGAGATCCTAGGAGAGATTCTAGGAATACTTTTAGGTGGGTGAGGGAAACAGGAGTAATTAAATAATTAATGCATTTAAATTCCGGTGCAATGAAGGGGATGGGTGACACATGTATGGGGAGTATTTTTCTGAATTAAATTTTTGAACAATAAATTAATTGGGGATTTGGGAAAGAAAATTACTTAGAAACTCTATATAAAGGAGGGAGAAGGAGGAGGATGGATCTCGGGGTGGTTAACTATAATGTTACACTAGAAAATTTCAAACTTGACTGACATATCTTGTGGGAGTTGGGATACCCATCTTAGTGAAGAGTGGTAGCTCGGCCTTATGAGGCAATATGGGAGTTAGTTGTTCTCTGGTTTAGTGTGCATGGCGCCTTTTCCACTCCGGGGGCTAAGGCGGAAGAAGAGTACCCCTAGCGTTGGCTAGGAGGTACTGGTGAAGTCTCATCGGTCGGGAAGCGGGAGTTGCACGGAGTGCACGGGACATCGACTCAGAGTGGACAACTTGGGCTATGGTACACATGCTCTTATTCTGCATGGTAGATTATCATTGAATTTACGTTTTCATTTATGTACTTTTAACTGTGTATAGAAGGTGTTGGACTTGGCATTTTAATTAAGAACTTAAATTCCCCATAGCCTTAAGCTCACATATTGACTAGATTCCCTTGGCATTTGATCCATGAATGTTGTGACTGTCCTATTGGTTTTATTGATTTGTTTTGAAGAGTTGTGATTTTAATTGGTCATCATCTCTAGTTCGTCAATCCACACTTGAGCAGTCTGCCAGGAGCCGAATTGACAGTCGTCACTTTGGTGCATAACGACCTATAGATTCTAATGCCCTACTTTTCTGTGCATGGATGATGAGGGAAGGATGTGTTTTCCCAGTCGTCTACCCTGATTGAATGTTCTTGGTTGACAGATGGTCATTACACCTTCTTGCGTCTGATTTACCTCTCTACATTTCTAACATCACCTATGCCTTTGTGGATGGCTTTTCTTTCCTGCGATTTTAATGACAATGCCCAACCCTTGACTGGTAAAATCTCAACATTATTAAATTTTAAATGATAGCAGTTGATTTATTTGTTTCCTGCGTTTTTACTCTGGAATGACAATACATTTAGGCCCTTGATAACCACAAAAAATTTTCATTGAGTACTGTGTTTTTACCCAGCGAATTAAATCAATGTAATATTTTTTGGAGCCTCAATTTCTCTTGATAGAGGTAAAAAGTGTAGGTGTAATGGTAAATGGTAAATTCCTTACACAGTGAGTGGTATTAACCCACAACGGATTTGTTGGGAAGTATTGTAATTTTTTTTCACTGCAACCTTGTATGGATGCGATTTGTTAGAGACTTAATTTGATTAGAGAGTAGTTGATTTCACCCTTATTATGTATTTCACTCATTAGGCAGCGATCCCTCCCCCGTAGAGTTCACCCCACCTTAACCTCTGACAGTGATTTTTTTTTTTTACCAGACCGTGTTTTTTCCATGTCCGAGAATGATTGCATTGACACCCGACTGCATGTTTACCTTGCATGGGTAGTTTTTATTGTGCCTTGGTGGTTTCTACTATGTTGTAACATCCCAAAAAATATTTTTTTTGAATTTAAAATTTCTTAGAAAAATTATTCTGTTTTTGGTAAATTTGAAATTGGAAATATTTTTCCATTTATGGCAATTCCAAATTTCGAATTTGGTTCATTGTAATTAATTATTATGACTATTGGGCTTAGATATGATTTGACCCAACTAACTACTTGACTATGACACTTATATGAAACAAAATATTTTATAATTATTGTTGAAGGACAAATGGAACAACCATGTTAAAATCAACTGACCATGACTCCATGAGTGGGGAACATGTTGGAAATATCTTAAGGCTGATAGTTACAAATGGAAAATCGGGAATTTGGCCATTGGAAGCCCCTAAAAATCAGGGATTTGGAAAGCTGCGAAAATTCCCAAGGGGAAAAAGACCTAGGCACTTTTTCTTTTAGATTTATAACATATGTGAGAAGGCAGGATGTTTCCTAGTATGCTAGGGAAAACTATTGATATCATGTTGTTATGAACACTGATTTCTTAGTGTAAGGAAAGGAGAAGTTGTTGAGACTAAAATACTATTGCTGAGGAGAAGTTTTGAGTTCTCCCTCATGGATTCATGGTCAGGCTAGGGGGAGAATGGGACAAGTGATTTGGCTATTATGTTCTAAGGTTGGGAGGAACGTGGTTGTTCCATTTTTTATTCGGTAACTGTTCAGATATGTCATCCTACTCTTTTCTCTAGTTGAATTTTATATGGTTAATAACTCATAGATTGCATATGATTAATTTTGGTTAGGAGTATTGCTATGGATGAAAATCTGGTTGAATGTTGTTGAACTTAAGAACTGACCAAAAGGCCTCTAGATTGATTCTGAGTGGATCATCTCTGTTGGATTTGGTTTCTGAGTGAATGATTTTTTCATTGTTACACTAGTTGAAAGGATATATTTAGTTAACATCTAGAAGAATAGTTCTATAGATTTGATTCCTGGTATAATGAGATAAAAACTATAGAAGAAATCCTCACAATGTAATCGTATCTACTTAGTAAACTATCTATAAGCGCAATGTGAATGGGATCAGAATGTATAGATATATATATTTATGTATTCTTATGCACCTGTAGGTAACTATACACAAAGACATAGTATTAATTGGGATTTCAATTCATGTACCTATTAAACCAGAATCAAACGAAATGTATGTATGACAGAAATCACGATCTATA
>SNQJ01S0013059.1:289228-305120 GCA_010110895.2 Picea sitchensis | reverse complement strand
TGAAAAAAAAATACATGTTTTGTTTTTTTCCAAGAAGACCAACTTATACCCTTTTTGAACTGTCATTATTATAACAAATTTGTCGCAACATCCGTAAAATGCAACATATTTATAGATTTTATAATGTCGTAATTCCGACGATAGTTGACAAAGTCAAAGTTGAATTGGTCAAATACTAGGTGATTGTTGGGGTGTGGAAAACCTAGTGTCCACAATGTCGCAAGTGTGACAAATATTTCACCAACATCGTAAGAGAGGCAAAAATTATAAGTCATCGCAAGAGAGATGTCCTCCGAACTTCGTCGCAAGAGAGACAATTTTAGTAGTACGTCGCAAGAGTGACATTATCGAGAAATATGGAGAAAAACATTTAAAATTTCCTCTATTTTTTGACAGTATGGCCAATTTTGTCCATAACCTCACAAATATAATGTCACAAATTTTCCAATATGCACTAGTGATGGTTCTAAATATTTCTTCTCTCACAGAGCTTATTCCTACTCCTTGATGGTATCAAACAAAATCTTGTTCATGATCTGATATTATTTTTCTCTACCTACTATCTATAAACATAGGTTCAACTCTAATACCACTTGATGAAAACCCCCACCCCTCCTTCGGGGGCTCGCATGACCTCCCAGTCTAGGATAGTTCACACAAGAGATGAATTAGCTCTCGGATCCTTGTTGGATCCCCTCTAATGTACACATGTCCCTTTATTTATGCAGGTCCAAAAAAAAATGTGAGTGCTTTACTCTAAGCCCATTTTCATCTCAAAGTCACTACCATAGATGCTAGCCCATTTTCTTTGGTGGCAATATCACGTGCTCGCAGGATAGAACCAAGTGCTCAACTAAAAAGCGTTATCTAGGGGTTTAGGATTCAAAGGTTTTACCAACACAACGGTCCAATTATCCCAAATGGCCGAAATGGTGAACTTCTGAAGGGTTCCTAGGATCAAAGGTCCACACTCCTTGCCAAGATCTACGGCTCAAAGGAACTTTGAGGCTCCGGGCTTTGGGAATTTTCTCCACTCCAACACACAAAACATCCGAACTCGTGAAGGGATAAATCCACATATATGATAGTTGACAGTTGCCTCATATCAACTTTCTGCATTCACTTTGGACTCCAAGTTTCGAGAATTTTTCAACCTTAACAAACACTTCCTCTGGAATTGCCGAATTCTGAACACTTGGAAATATGCGGTCCACGTGTCCTTGACAACGAACGGTCGGGATTTACACTGGACTTTGGGAATTCTGGTAATTCTTCCCTTTATGCAACAATGACCAAATTATCCATGAGTGTTGAATCTCCAAACCACTCGGGATCCAATGACTCACACTCTCCCAGTGATCTTCGGTTGATATTCACTCCGGGACTTCAGAACTTCGGGGATTTTTCCTCACTTACAATAACAACTTAAAAATTGTCGGAGCAACGAAGTTTGAATGATTGGGGTCTTAAAAATCATGCTTCTTTGTCTTGTTTCAATGAATGTGAGAGTTTCTGTTAACTCTAAACAGATCTCATCCACTCACCCTCCAAACAAAAGGGATCCTTCCTCTTAATGATTTACTCTTTCTATCCTTCCTGAGATTTATCACCTCAAAGGGCTCGAACATTGGCGCACACTTTGTGCTTCTCTCTTGAGTTTGGGACTTGAAAAAGTCTCCTACACACTCCTTGCACTCACTCTCTCTCTTATGATCTTGAGACTTATAGAAGTCACATGAGCACTCCTTGCACTATCTCTCCTCTAATATTTTCCCATACTTAACGAAGTGTCGACCCTATGCACTCTTTGCAGTGGTCTCCCACCTGAGATTTTATACTCTTGTGAGTATCGTTGCACTCCTTGCACTCACTCTATGTAAACTTATGCTATCTCTCATGAGTTATTTGAACTTGTAGACAGTTCAACCTCCGCACTCCTTGCATGGGAACTATGCACTCCTTGCACCGATATTTCATAAGAGAAACAATTTAAACTTAAAATAACACTAAGGATTCATTAAACCAACCATTTAGATGAAAACACACACAAACATAGAGATAAATAACATAAAAATTTACCCGATTACTCAAAGATAAATAGTCTTAGGAATTGAAATCAATTATCCTCTTCTATATTCCTTTAATAAATATTTACAAGGAATTCAACATCTTTCAACAACTCTTCTCTTCAACAAATTCTTTTCTCAGCAACCTCTTTTGGGCATATATTACATATATTTATACATGAAGGGGCTTCTCAAGCCTTCCTTCCGGACTATTCTAGTGCTTTCATATCAAAATTAAGCATCCTACCACTAGGCTTATTACAATAAATGAATAATTACAATATAGATATGAGTCAACACTCAAAATAGGTACAATCCTAGAGGAATTAAAATAAATTACAATCTCTTGGAGCACACACAATGGCTCTAGATTCAAGATATTATGGGAACTTTAATTACAAGGTTTTCAAAATTAAAAGTGACGCACCCTCCTTAGAATCCAAACCAGTTAAGTGCATTGTGCCTGATGTTGAGTCATCTTCCACTGCGCCTCATTGAAAGATGATGATGATGCTCCTGCATCAACATATTTTCACAACCCCGCCCACATTTCATGGAACCACCATTAACAATCATGATTTTAAAATTGTTGGCTGCATGGATATAACACACGGTCTCTTGGGAATTGTGACAATGAATAAACTTGTGGGTGCTACCACTATCGACTAAGATAATGAATTTCCTATGCTTGATGTAACCAATTAAATTAAGGGTTTGGGGATCATAGATACAATTGAAGGAATTCAATAAGATAATTGGTTCAATTTATGGTGGATTAGAGGGAGGTATATGATCATCTTCTTGGGGTAGATCTTCATAATGGGAAACATCAACATCCTCTTCAGAAACGTCCTCCAAAATGGTGATAAATTGTTTTTATCCTTACACTTGTTCTCCATAAAACATTTTTCATCACAGTTATAGAAAAGACCCTAAATTTAGTGTTCCTACATTTCTTCCCTCGTTAATTTGTGGACCTTAAGAGGAGTGGAAGGAGGAGCTAGATTTGTGGTTCGAGAGAAAGGAATAAAGGACAGGTTTCTATTTTTGGGAGAGACTACCCGTTGTTCTTCCTTGACACATTGAGTAGATTGAATCCAAGTCTAGGGACGAGTCATTAGGACATGAGATCAAATGTCATCCTTCGGGCCACTAATAAAGAATTCAATAAATAAGGCATTAGACCTGCCATCCATTCAGAAATCCATTTTCTAAAAAAGGAAAATTTATTCTTCCACTGTACTAGACTATTTAAGGTTGGGAGAATGGCCCAAATGATGTGTGTCGGTGTCAATGTGTTCATAAAGGTCTACAAAAAACTAGGTCCAATAAATATACTCTCGGCATGAAGTTTTACGCCATTGCCACCATTGCCAGTGTTCAGAATCCAAATAACGAACAACAAGAGGAAGTTTGGTAAAAACATCAATAATTCCATGCAAGGAGAAACAATATTCCATTTGAGTGACTCATCTTGTTGGATCCGAGCCATCAAATTTATTCACCTTAACTTTGGGAAGACATAGTTCATGATGAAGGGGGTTGGAATGAAAGGCCACTGAATGGGAAGAGTCAACACCTTTTGGGTGTGAAGGTTATTTAGAGGAGTTATGGCCTTAGAATTGACTTACCCATTGTTTTGTCTCTTCAGAAAAGTATGTGAAGTTTTTTTTCACCTCATCATAAAGGGAGTCAAATAGAACAATGAGGGTATAAACTTTGGAATTGAGGGTAGAAACATTGGAATTTATGTTCTTGATGTCACTCTTGTTTTAGGTGTTTTCATTTTGCAAGGAAAGGATGCAACTATCAACTTCTTGGTCATGGGTGTGGGCCATTTGAGAGGTAAGAAGGAAAGAAGTGGGTTGATGGGTCCACACAAAATGGGTTATGGGTGAGGGGTACCAATATGACTAGTGTGAAGATAAGAATCTAATGGAATAGGTCCCAAATAAGGGTGCAGAGGAGGGTTGGTGGGTCAAAAAAAAAAAGTATTATAAGTGATGGGTACCACAGCGATCAGTGTGAAGAGAAGAATCCATTGGGATAGGTCCCAAATAAAGGTTCCAGTGTGACCACTAGTTTTTTTTTTTTTTTTTACTCTTGCTGAGTTATACTTTGATCTAAATAATACTTTAGTGACAAATTGCCTAGATGTTTAATAGTTAAAATTGTGTAGTAATTTTGCAACATGTATGTAGGAGGTAGGGTTGCACTGCAAATTTTCACCTATATTGTTGTTCTGTTCTATTTTAGTAGAAAGGATTAGTGTTTTGAGGGTTCCTATGGAGAAGGGTTTTCCCTATGCTATATCTAACTGATATACCAATGGGGTTGAAAAATAATACTCGAGTCAATATCTCATGCCTCTAAATAAGGAGGCTCGACCATACCCTTGTCCATACTAGTCGATTACCCAGGTACACGAGAGTAATATTATTGAGTGATGTTCTTGGTTCCACTATAGAAATCAAACGGTCAATTGGTTTCATGAGACCTATGAGAATCCCTATATACCCAAGAGTACATGGGAGTGAATGGCCATGTATAGGTGTTATCTAATGTGATACTACTTGAAGGGGTACCAACAAAGGTTACAAAGGTTTCCAACTAGGTGAAATAGTGTGTTTCAAGCAACTTGTATTCTTGCGTGTATTCCTCCCTAGCCATAATTTTACCCACTCAAAGACAAATCACTATGCTTTAAAGACGCTGGAATTACATGTCTCTAGCTTGAAAAAAATTTGTCTACAAATTTTGCAAAGGATATTTCTTTGATATGACTTGTAAGGTACCCAATGTTATTATGTAGAGAAAAAACACAATTTTTATAACAATTATCAGTAGAAAGAGAAAACCATAGAGCACAGTGACACAATTGATTCAAAAAATGATACCTTTATTACGTCGATAGCCAAGTTCACATTCCTCTTCGACGGGGAAACCTACAATAGGGTAGAGCTCAAGTAAAAAAAGATTCTCTAGACAAACGTTTTCAATGATTTCTACTCCTATTTATACCATTTCAATCTTCTAGAGAGCATTCTAGAGTAAGATATTTCTAGAAGAAAAGCCCTTTATTAAGTCTTCTTACACTAGTCTACATGTTCACATTATTACACATGCCTTAATAAATAATGTCAACATTTATTACATATAAAACATATTATTATATCTACTTGAGGGGTTAGGGAGGTTAGGACCCTACCAACATTAGCCCCCATTACTAACACATGTGGGGATAGTGATGTGTGGACTTTCAAGAAGATTCTAGAGGGTCCAAAACCCTAAGACTAATAAGGGGCTGATGCATGAAAAAAAACCTAACCCTAATCATAGATGACTATCAGACTATGTTATATACATGGATTTTTAGGAAAGGAAAGGGTTCCATTATTTTGGTATTGTTATTGTTACATAGTTGAGAAAAACATCTAGGATTGGGATATTTAAGAATAACAAAGGAGGTAGAAGATTCACGTAATATCAATTCAGGTCATAGTGTCCATAGGCATATGTTCATGACAAGTTGGAATATTTGAGTTTCAAAGGTGAATCAGGGTAGATAAAGGTTGGAGCTCCATTCAAAATACAATGTATGTTGGAATTTAAACAAGACACACTTGTGTCCAATAGGACATGGAATGGTGCACTTATGTGAAGTAGGCACAAATTTGAATTCAATACTGAATTTTCATAAGTCATGAAAGATATAACATTGTATTTGAACATGGTTGATCCAGAATCAGATCTAGGAGCTTGATGGGGCTCAGAAAGGCCTAAAAATCAATGTTATCAGAATGGATTAAAAAAGAACGTGTGCGTATGCCTTGTTGATACGAACCCAAGGCAATTTGAATGGGCTCAAAAGAACGTCGTATGCTCCTGATATCATGTTCTGTTCATTTTGCCAAACAAAAAAAAGGGTGACTGTACAGTCCGTACAGTGCCATGTGGCAACTGACTGTACATGTCATACAACTGACGTGGAAGCATAGTTGGTAGATTCCATATAGATAACGTGGTAGCAGACCATACAACTGATGTGGCAGTAGGTCGTACAACTGATGTGACATCAAGTTGTACAACTAACGTGGTAGGGGCACAATGGACTACTAACATGGAAGGTACAGGTGGACCAACCGGGAGGTGACATGTGTCACCACTAAAAGGGTGACACATGGAACGCCTGTATGATGACATGTGGTAGGTGTGCTTACGTGGCTAGTTGCTGACTAGGCAGAATACTTGGACCAATCCCATGTTGAAAAGTGGCAAACTTCATGGGAAAATGGGGTGGTGCCACGTGGCCTAGACTTGGGCTTCCACGTGGCACCCAGTGGTTGGTCACTCCTTGGCTAAGGTTTATGCAAAAGGTTGAAATCCATGAGGTTCAAACACTAGACCTCACCACTGGGCTATGAATTTCCCAGGTCGGGCTAGCCAGCCCACTCACCTTTGGTTCTTAACAGCTATGGCATAAAATTTATATTTAAAGTTTATATGTGCTCTATTCCGACGGAAATAGGGTTGGGCCCTAGCCCCCAAGCCTCAACGTAAACCATTTCATACATCTGTGTAATGTGACCAGGGTTCCAACCATTCGACATAGAGGTGGATCAGGATTAGCCCTCAGTTCCTTCACTTTCCATATAACCTGAGATTATGGAATGGGTTGGCGCGTTTGGTAAGGGATAGACCCCGAGTTTATGGGGATTCCATATGACCACAATTTTATTTCAGAGGGGTGCTCCACTATACACTCCAGCTCGATGTGGGACAGTAGCACCTGCCCGCCATATATTGGGGGGCGGTGACCTTGGTTTGGCGCGTTTGGTAAGGGATAGACCCCGAGTTTATGGGGATTCCATATGACCACAATTTTATTTCAGAGGGGTGCTCCACTATACACTCCAGCTCGATGTGGGATAGTAGCACCTGCCCACCATATATTGGGGGGCGGTGACCTTGGTTTGGCACGCATATAGGGGCACGATCATATTATTATTTTCCATGTGACCATTATATTCAGGATAAGGGCCAACGCGCATCCCTTAGGGGTTGGTGCTTGGCCATATCATAGCCATGTGATCCTATTAAGGGGGAGAGTGCCTAGGAAAAGGGGATTAGCCCAATATTCCTTGCAAAGTGGGTATTATCACTATATAATAGTGATTTTTGATGATGTTTTTGGAATTTTTGGAGATTTTGGCCATATCTTGATGGATATTGGCCCAATTTGAGTTCCACAATAGGTGAATCATTGGCATTTGATCCCTCTACCTCATGGCTATATGAACCAAGCCATTGTGAAGTTATAAAGGAAGCAAGAGGCAACAACTAGCTTGAAGCAAGTTGAAGAAGAAATTGCAAAGGTCAAGTTGTCTTGTGCAGTGAAGAGTAGCTGAGCTTTGGAGGTAGTTTTCGGGAGTTCTACTCCACTGTTTTCAGTGCCATCTATTGCGTCGGGTTCCCGAGACAGAGAAAAATACAACTAAGTCAGACAGATACTTTTATGATCTAATTTTTATGCATATTTTAAGCATTGAATTTTGAATAGAGAATCCTCCCTCACTGAAGACAAAGGCCCAGAGACGTAGGTGAATTTTGCCGAACTTTGTTATCAACTTCTGGTGTCCAATCTGTTGATGGTTTTCTTCTTTGTGTTATTTGTTATTTCTCTTTATTATTTAATCTTTTGTTGCTTATATTTTCACATGCATTGTCAGAAAAGGTCTTGATAAAATTGAAGTCATAGTGCGAAATTGCTAAGCATCGATTTCAGATCAAGTGGTATCAGAGCAGGATGATTATTGTAGGAATTGTGATTAAGAATGGGGAAAATATTGAAGAGAGACAAAATCCAAGAGCTCGAGGATATTAACCAAATGATTCAGTGAGAAAATGCTGAACTGCGAGGATTGGTGCAAATTCTTGAGGAAGATAGGGAAAGATTGCGAACAATTATGTTAGCAACAGAATAAAGGCCAGTTGGAAGAACTCCTTCTGTTAGAAGCTCGATCCCTCTCAAGGATGATGGAATTCATTCATTCTATAGGAAATACAATGAGAAGGATTCGTATACTCCTGCTACTCTGATTAAGGAGTAGTCAGTAGGAGAGGCCATTGGCACATTTTCATCGCCAGTGGAAAGTACTCATTATACTCCATATTCTCCTGTAGCTAATCAATAAGTGGATTCCGACAACCAGGATATTGCAACATTTGAAAAAAATACCAAAGGAATTGGTATGAGAATGTTATCCAAGTTTGGATACAGAAAAGGACAAGGTCTTGGAAAGTTTGTCCAAGGCAGAGCTAAGTCGATTGAGTTGCGAGAATGACCACTCTGTGAAGGATTGGTTATGCAAGAGAATACTGATGACAACAATCTAGTGGTTTGTTGTACACATTGTCAAAAGTTTAGACATGATGTTGATCATTGTTGGGAGAGGAATCCATAGCTGACACCAGAATGGTTTTGAACTCGTCAAGGAAAACAAGCAGCTTGAGCCAACAGAGATGCGAATAATGAGTCACAAAAGAAAGGTAAAAAGGTCGAAAGGTATAAATCCCCTTCACTCACCTTTACTGACGAACATGATAGGGTCATGGAACTTATCAAAAGAACAATTAGATGCACATTTTGTGGCATTCATAACCATTGTGTTGCAGTATAGTGGAAAAAAAAGGTATACATAAAAAAGATCATGGTGACAAGGGGTACGCCAAGACAAGATGACGCAACACTGCAGGTCAAGAAGAATCTACGTGCATATTCAACACAACCAAGACAAGAGTCAGAGAAGTCCAATGGGGATTCCGTTGAGTCAGGGCAAGGATTCATCAAATTACTTCGAGCATGAAATAATTGCTCACATTGTCAAAGGAATGGAAATTGTGAATATAGTTGTTGGAATATGCATCCAGGGTCGAGACACTCCACAAATCCTGAAGGGCCGGAGCAGAAAAAGGATGTTGCAGAAGACAAGAGGAAGGATGCTACAGAAGAACAAAAGAGGGATGTTGCAGAGAAGAAGAGGAACAACTGTGAAACTCCATTGGTAGGAGATGGGTCATTTTCTTGGAACTGGGCATATTTTATACCCTATATGTAAATCGAGTCAGTGTCAGTCCCATTGATGTAATAAAAGTGATTTGATTTATGAAATCACTTATTGGGTCTAGTTAATGTTTTTGTTAAGTCTAGGTTGTTTGTTGTTAGTCAATTGATGTAAAGATGTAGTCGATTGATGTAATACCCTTTTGGAGGACCAAAAGGTCTTTAGTGGGAAGACGTGATCCAGAATCAGATCTAGGAGCTTGATGGGGCTCAGACAGGACTAAAAATAAATGTTCTTGGAATGGCTTCAAAACGGACGTGTGAGTAGGCCTCGGAGATACGAACCCAACGCAACTTAAATGGGCTCAAATGAACATTGTATGCCCCTGATATCATGTTTTGTTTGTTTTTCCAAACATGCAAAAAAGGGTGATTGTACAGTCCATACAGTGCCACGTGGCAGCTGACTGTACAGGTCATACGGTCATACATATGACATGGAAGCATAATTGGCATATTCCATACAACTGACATGGCAGCAGGTCGTACAACTGACATGGCAGCATGCCATACAATTGACATGGTAGGGGCACAGTGGACTGTTGACGTGGCAGGTACAAGTGGACCAACCGAGAGGTGACACATGTCACCACTAAAAGGGTGACACATGGAATTCCTGTATGATGACATGTGGAAGGTGTGCTTACGTGGCCAGTTTCTGATTGGGAAGAATACTTGGACCAATCTCGTGTTGACAAGTGGCAGACTTCGTGGGCGAATGGGGTGGTGCCACATGGACTAGACTTGGGATGCCACATTGCACCAAGTGATTGGTCACTCATTGGATAAGGTTTATGAAAAAGGTTGAACTCTGTGAGGTTCAAACACTAGACCTCACCACTAGGCTACGACTTGGCCGGGTCAGGCTAGCCAGCCAGCTCGCCTGCCTTTGGTTCTTAACAACTATGGCATAAACTTTATATTTAAAGTTTATATGTGTTCTATTCTGGAGGAAATAGGGCTGGGGCCTAGCCCCCAGCCCTCAGTGTAAACCATTTGATACATCTGTGTAATGTGACTAGGGTTCCGACCGTTCAACACAGAGGTGGATCGGGATTGGCCCTCGGTTCCATCGCTTTCCATATAGCCCGATATTATGGAATGGGTTGGTGTGTTTGGTAAGAGATAGACCCCGAGTTTATGGGGATTCCATATGACCACATTTTTCTTTCGGAGGGGCGCTCCACTATACACTCTAGATCGACGCAGGATGGTAGCACCTACCCGCCATATATTCGAGGGCGATGACCTTGGTTTGGCACGTATATAAGGGCGCAGTCATATTATTATTTGCCGTGTGACCTTTATATTCAGGATAATGACTAGCACAAATCCCTTAGGGGTTGGTGCTTGGCCATATCATAGCCATGTGACCCTATTAAGGGGGTGAGCACCCAGGAAAAGGGGATTAGCTCGATATTCCTTGCAAAGTGGGTATTATCACTATATGATAGTGATTTTTGATGATGTTTTTGGCATTTTTGGAGATTTTGGCCATATCTTGATGGATATTGGCCCAATTTGGGTGCCACAAGAGGTGGGTTATTGGGATTTGATCCCTCTACCTCATGGCTATATAAACGAAGCCATTGTGAAGTTAGAAGGGAAGCAAGAGGCAGCAAGTAGCTTGAAGCAAGTTGAAGAAGAACTTGCAAAGGTCAAGTTGTCTTGTGCAGCGAAGAGTAGTTGAGCTTTGGAGGCAGTTTCCGGGAGTTATACTCCACCTTTTTCAGCGTCGTCTGTTGCGTCGGGTTCATGAGACAGAGAAAAAATATTGTTGATTCAGTTAGAGACCTATATGATTTAATTTTTATGCATATTTTAAGAATTGAATTTTGAATAGAGAAGCCTCCCTCACTAAAGACAAAGGCTCGAAGACGTAGGCAAATTTTGTCGAACTCCGTTATCAACTTATGGTGTCCAATTTGTTGATGGTTTTCTTCTTTGTGTTATCTGTTATTTCTCTTAATTATTTAAGTTTTTTTTGCTAATATATTCACATGCATTGTCAGAAAAGGCCTTGATAAAATTGAAGTCATAGTGTGAAATTGCTAAGCATTGATTTCATATCAATGGTGGTTTGAGCAGTGAGTGCAATTTCATGGTGTTTCCAACACTTGCATTGTGGAGTGGTTGAAGGAGTCAAATATAGTTGGATGTGGAACTTGTTGAAGGAACATTTTGGACAACATAATTTGGATAATTTTGAAGTTCTTGGATATGTTTCCAAGGGTGGAAACACTTTTAAGTGGGGGGGGGGGATATAAGGTATTTAACTTGGAGTTGGAAATGCTCCCCCCTTCCCATTTTTTGATATGGTCACTAGTAGGTATGATTGGATGTGATGGAAGGTTATAGGGATAGATGAGCATGCCTTGGGTGGACTTTCACGATGAAAAGGAAAACCCAAGTGTTGAATAAATTGGCAAGAGTGATTAGGCAAGCCTGAAAATAAGATGAGTATCACTATGGGGTGATTTATTATAGAGGTTGCACGAAGAATTGGATAGTGTATGTGGGCGTTCCTTGATTCATGGATGTATTGGGTTTCTATAGTGCTTTGATTTGTTGGTGGTAATGCCTTGGTCCATGCTTAGTAGAGGATAGAATGGTTGGGCACACCCCACAAATATGGAAGGACATTGGATAAACATGAATGTGAAGTGTAGGAATGGAAAATGTGCCTTATGAATTTCTCAAGTGGGATGGTTGTAACTATCAAGAGCATTGAGATTTGGAACGCCTTGGTAGTCATGCACCTTTTGGTGAGAACGTGGACCAAAGTGGATGAATGTTCCAAGGCTTGGAAGACTTTGATGGGTCAGATACATGCTGTTTTTTTGAAGTAATAATTGTATTTCCTTCAAAGTTCCAAAAAGGTTATAGTTTTAGGATGCCAAGACTTGGGTTTCCAAAAATGGAAACCAACCCAAGCCTTCACAAATAACAATTTATTAATTTTCCCTAAAAGGAAAAATTATGAAACTGTTCTATATTGTGCTGAGATATTAAACTAGATAAAAACAACAAAAATATTAACATAACCAAGAGGAAACTATAAGCTTAAGAAATTCCACCATGGATAGATCATGCCATTTTTTTATTTCATTCTCCATGAGGGTTGAGAGAACAACGTGATGACAGGGGGATTGCATCGCCCATAATGTGCATAGAATGGATATTTGAATTCAAAGTAGGTTGGCCATCCACAAGTCGAGAGTAGAGGTCCAACAACAAGTTGAGCTTGACATGTGATTTCTCCATCTTGAACTTTAAGTCAACAATTTATCTTCACAGTTCAAAAAAACGTTGCATCTGCTCCTCCTTTAAGTGGAGATACATTTTTTTTGAGCTAGATTTAGGTAGTACTGGAAGAATCAATAAAGAACCAGATATAGGAGAAGGCTTTGTCTTGAAGGGATAATCATCCTGGATATTGGAGTGGAAACCATGTTTCTCTAGTAGTGGAATCTCATCCTCAATCCACTCAACTTGACAACCCTAGACCAAAATTTAATTCAAATTAGTGTGGTTAGGTGTGTCTTAAGGTCTATCCCCTTATTCCTCATGAAAACTGTAAATATTTCAATACAAATTATGTAAAGATTAGTTGGATTTGGAGATTAGTTGAGATTTGGAGGTAGTTTCCGGGAGTTATACTCAACCTTTTTCAGTGTCATTTGTTGTGTCGCATTCCTGAGACAGAGAAAAAATATTGCTGAGTCAGTCAAAGACCTATATGATTTAATTTTGATGCATATTTTAAGTATTGAATTTTGAATAGAGAATCCTCCCTCACTAAATACAAAGGCCCAGAGATGTAGCCGAATTTTTCTGAACTCCATTATCAACTTATGGTGTCCAATTTGTTGATGGTTTTCTTCTTTGTGTTATCTATTATTTCTCTTAATTATTTAAGTTTTTTTTGCTTATATATTCACATGCATTGTAAGAAAATGCCTTGATAAAATTGAAGTCATAGTGTGAAATTTCTAAGCACCGATTTCATATCAATGGTGGTTTGAGCAGTGAGTGCAGTTTCATGGTGTTTCCAACACTTGCATTGTGGAGTGGTTGAAGGAGTCAAATATAGTTGGATGTGGAACTTGTTGAAGGAATGTTTTGGACAACATAATTTGGATAATGTTGAAGTTCTTGGATATGTTTCCAAGGGTGTAAACACTTTTAAGATAATGTTGAAGTTCTTGGATATGTTTCCAAGGAAAAAAACAACTTTAAGTGTGGGAGTAGGGTCTTTACCTTGGAGTTGTAAATGGGTCCCCCTTCCCATTTTTTGAGATGGTCACTAGTAGGTATGATTGGATGTTATGGAAGGTTATAGGGATAGATGAGAATGCCTTGGGTGGTCTTTCATGATGGAAAGGAAAACCCAAGTGTTGAATAAATTGACAAGAGTGATTAGGAAAGCCTGAAAATTAGATGAGTATCACTATGGGGTGACTTATTATAGAAGTTGCATGAAGAATTGGATAGTGGATGTGGATGTTCCTTGGTTCATGGATGTATTGGGTTTCTATAGTGCCTTTATTTGTAGGTGGTAATGCCTTGGTCCATGCTTAGTAGAGGATAGAATGGTTGGGCACACCCCACAAATATGGAAGGACATTGGATAAACATGAATGTGAAGTGTAGGAATGGAAAATGTGCCTTAGTAATTTCTCAAGTGGGATGGTTGTAACTATCAAGAGCATTGAGATTTGGAACGCCTTGGTAGTCATGCACCTTTTGGTGAGAACATGGACCAAAGTGGATGAATGTTCCAAGGCTTGGAAGACTTTGATGGGTCAGATACATGTTGTTTTTTTGAAGTAAGAATTGTATTTTATTCAAAATTCCAAATTTTTTACTGATTTAGAGTGCCAAGATGTGGGTTTCCAAAAATGTAAACCAACCCAAGCCTTCACAAATAGCAATTTATTAATTTTCCCTAAAAGGAAAAATTATGAAACAGTTCTATATTGTGTTGAGATATTAAACTAGATAAAAACAATAAAAATATTAACATAACCAAGAGGAACCTATAAGATTAAGAAATGAAACCATGGATAGATCGTGACATTTTTTATTTCATTCTCCATGAGGGTTGAGAGAACAACGTGATGACAAGGGGATTGCATCGCCCATAATGTGCATAGTAGGGATATTTGAATTCAAGGCAAGTTGGTCATCCACAAGTCGAGAGAAGAGGTCCAACAACAAGTTGAGCTTGACATGTGATTTCTCCATCTTGAACTTTAAGTCAACAATTTCTCTTCACAGTTCAAAAAAATGTTTCATCTGCTCCTCCTTTAAGTGGAGATCCATTGTTTTTTAGCTAGATGTAGGTAGTATTGGAAGAATCAATAAAGAACCAACTAGAGGAGAAGGCTTTGTCTTGAAGGGATAATCATCCTGGATATTGAAGTGGAAACCATGTTTCTCTAGTAGTGTAATATCATCCTCAATCCACTCAACTTGACAACCCTAGACAAAAATTTCATTCAAATTAGTGTGGTTAGGTGTGTATTAAGGTCTATCCCCTTATTCCTCATGAAAACTGTAGAAATTTCAATACAAATTATTTATTTCCTAGATTCTCCTGATCTAACAATTATATGCCACTGTTAAATACAAAATCACTTCTACTAATATTCTTGCAGAATTTAAAACATGATCACCAATTGCAATATCAAGAACAAAGATCAATCAAACATAACACATATGTTTTACCGGGAAAGCATAAATCTAAAAACACCACTATCATATATTATGTATATATCATGGATCATGAAACAAATTCATACAAAACTCTAATCCAAGAGCTCTTCATACAATATACAATTGTTTCACATTGTCATACAAAAATTGACAAATTCATGTGACAATTTACTGCTTCTAGACAACCTGCCTCCTCTGCGTAAATCCATGCTAATGGAAATCCCTGTAATGAATCAAATCCCTCTTGCCTAGGATGCACATTCCTCATGGGCACATCCACTGTGTGTGTGGTTGCATGAGTGCACTCACTAATGTCACAAGTGATAGTCAAATTGTCCCTTTCACCTGTTATCTCAACTAGGTCTCCACTGGATCTGACATGCATGTAGTTAACAGTGGTAAATCTTTAGTTGCATGTGAGATCATTGATTGTGAATTAATTAATATATAATTCATTGATATCTCACTAGTGTAAGTTTAGTTACAACTAGTACAACTGGTCTTAACTCACTTAACTGATTTAAACTACTTCACAACTCACATAACTACACATCCAACTCTGTTACAACTTCAAATCACTCAGTTACAAATAATTCGACTTGCATGTCCGACCAATCAACCTTTGAACTCGAATTTCCTATAGATAATTGATTTTCCACTTTAGTTAACTATTTCCAAGTGCTCATTCAGAATATACTAATATTTATTGTCCAACTATTATTAAGGGATAATAATAGTTGACATACATCTATAAATAGAATTTGCTCACCATCTATAAATAGAAATCATCTATAAATAGAATTTGCTCATCATCTAAAAACAGACTTCCACCTAAAAATAGACCGAGGCTCCATCCTAGTGTAGTTGCATAATTTTCACTAGGATATTCTTGTTGAATCTCAACACTCCCTCTCAAAAGAAAGGGATTATCCTTAACCCCAATCCTGTCTCTATGGTATTCGAATTTTCTCGTGGTGAGCGCCTT
>SNQJ01S0013059.1:258965-288151 GCA_010110895.2 Picea sitchensis | reverse complement strand
TGGAATATTGGTTGTTGTCATTGATGTCAACCCTAGTCATGGGTTTTGGACCGCAAGATTGATGAAGGTATTTGGACATGAAGGAAAATGCACATGTAGATACAAAACCCATGGATGTATAGTATACATCATGTTGTTTGTGGTGGTATGTGGCACATCATGTGGATCCTCATGGTTGAGGAGAAATGAATTTTTGAAGATGACAAAGTGAACTGAAGAAGGAAGTACATGTAGGCCCTAAAGATAATTAAAGAAAAGAATTACAAAATAAGAAAGTGTCAGGTTGGACCTAATGTTAAAATAAAGTGACATAAATGGTATAAATAAATATCATTATACATTCATTTGATACACAAGTCTAATTTAAGAGGAAATCAGAAGTAAAGAAGGCCAGATTTCAAGGGAGGATGAAGTCTTTTGGTGATGTGTTCTAAGGTATGTTATTTTTAGGTCATCTTACCATTTTTGCTATAATTTTTTTTCTAGAATGATGTAGATGGTAAAATTGCTATCGTATTGAGAAGACATATCAAGGTACTTGTGGTAAAAATTTCATTTTTTGATTCACTATAATTATGGAGATACACTCTGAGGAAGATAGGGTTTGTGACCAGTCCTGAAGCTAGTCAATAAACAAGTGTTCCGGGTAAAACAATCATAACTTCTTCATCGAGAATCCAAATGACGTGGGAAAAATTTCATTGGAAACATTATGGACATTAGTTTCTTGTGTGTGAGTTTCGGAATCAAATGTTAATTATTGAGCGTGGGGCATTCTGTACAAGTTCGGTCTCCTGAATAAACCAAAATTGAACAAGGTCTACCATTCCTCTCTATAACTTCTCTTTGGGGAGGATTCAAGGAGTCAAACTTGGAGAAGTTTCAGAGAATAAATTGAATAATATTATCTACAGGATCAGAGTGTTCCAAGAATTGAATAATTGTAGAAATTGAAGAAGTCTCAGGAAGCATTATCAGGTTCTATGTGATGGTTGGTTGATGGTGATGATTTAATGTGAAGTTTTATTATCTCTCATATATTCTTGGGTGGAAGGAAGGGGCAAGGTTGGAGAGTTCAAATATCTCTTGATATTGGAGGATTGTATCTTCCTCTTGGAGGTTTATCCCTCCCTTTACATTTGGAAGCTGTAGCTACCTTTGGAAGTCAATACTTCCCTTGAACAATAACTATTGATTATTTCTCATATATTGTGCATGGTGTATTGTGGTGTGTTGGTGTAAATATTATACTATTGTTCATTTCTCATTGGATATAATTGAATGATTTAAGTATAAGTTGAAAAAGGTTTTAAATTGTACTTGATACTGATTCACCCCCCTCTCAGTATCAACATATACCATATCTATAAGGGGCATAAAGCATTGGATTTTATGTTTAATGCCCATGCCATCCACATGTCCACCTTTTTTATAGAGGTTACAGGTGTTGGGATGAGACTTGTATTCATAAAACATCATAACTAGTGAGATGATACCCCATATGTGGATGAGTCTTCCCTTTGATATATTCTTAAACATTAATATAGAAATAAAGGATTGGCTGGGAATTGATTTCATATGCATTCAAGATCCTGCTTCTTTTGATTGACTCCTACATTGGAAAGCTTGTCTGCTAGTTTATTCACATTGTGTCAGACTTGAGAAGGAATGAGAACCAGATTGAGAAGAAACATGGAATTTAAATAGTCAAGGTTAGTGAGGAGCCTCCAACTAGGGGAGATATTAGTAGGATCAGATCCATTAAGTAGTCGAGTGATAAGAGAAATAATCAATTTGAAGTCTCCTTCCATAATGAGTTGGTGATATCCTAGCCTAGAATCCATTTGAACACCCCTCATGAGATCCCAGAGTTCAACAACATTGTTGAATTCCAGTCCTAGGATGACAGAAAGAATATGAAAAAGTTTACCTTGATCATCTCTAAAAGCGACGCTAAAACCTGTCGAGCCTGGATTCCCCTTGGAGGCACCATGAAAGTTTATCTTGTGAAAACCAAGGGGAGGTCACTTCCATTGTTCATAGCTGTCAAAGGATGAGAGATGTTGAGGAGAGGGGGAGGGGTCTAGTGTGAGACTAAGTTCCCAATTGAGAAAAAAAAAATTCTCTCTATGATCACTAGGAAGATTCTCCATTTTCCAATGATGAAGTCGGTGTTGGATTACTAAGAGGGGGGGTGAATCAATAATATATATTATTTATCCTTTTAACCATAGTATGCAATTGTTATTTATATTTATGATCAATATAACATTATCATCCAATAAGTGAATATTAAATAAACCATGAACAATGAACAATCATACACATACACAGTACACCAATATTTTTACGTGGAAACCCAAAGCGGGAGAAAACCACATAATTATTTTTCTTATATGTCTTTAAGAATTACATTCATTGGAAGAACCAACTTCCCTTTTTGTCCAACTACAACTGGAAGGAGGCTCTGAACCCCTATATTTTCAAGCTACAACTCGAGGGAAGCTATAACTCCCCAATTCTCTGGCTACAACTAGAAGGAGGTTACAACCCCCTATGTTCTCCGACTACAACCAGAAGGTAGATAAAACCACCTATCCTTTCCCTGTCTTGCCACCCTAAAATATAAGTGTGAAATGAAGAAACCACTGCCACATTGTCACTGTGAGATATACCACTATAAACCTATACCATCCAATATCACTGACCTGTATCCAACCTGTAGCACTACCCTATAATCAACCTGTACCTGCATTGCTCCTGTGCCAACCAAAACAACAAATACGTGACCTATCTGTGCTTCATATCACGTATGTATGTGACATGTCTGTACTATAGACCGTGTATGTACATGACCTGTATATACTACAACCTGTGTATGCCTAATGAACCAAGGGTTTTCCACTTTTGATGAAACTCAGACACTTTGTTGCCTCTTGTCAACTCAAACTGCAACCTATCACTGTGTGTAACCTGTAATTGTGCCTTGTGCATACATCCTCATACATATCCCTTAACCAAATGTATATATATCTCTCTAGTCATGTGACATATAGGTATAATGAAGAACAAGTATAATGACCCTCACATGGACTAGACATCAAACTCTTTCTGATATACAACCTCTCAATACATCAACCACTTCACAAATACGATCTCTTAACCTTGTACCAAAAACAACCTTAACCATATTCCAAGAAATACAATATGTGCCTCAACACTAAAAATATGGATCAATGATAAATATTGATTATACCATCACTATATTTCTATAGATCTAAATTATATAGAAAGTCCCATTCAACCACCAATCTCTCTAGGGAAAATCCTCAAACCCCCATAACCATTTCTCATGTAGACAACAAAATATAACTACTCATAGAAATAAGACATACCTTTTGAGCCAATAGATAGATATGATGTACTTGATCACTACGGACCTTCCCGGGAGCTTTCTTTTAGACTCTAGAGACCTGGCATATTCTTCTTCTTATTAAGTTTTTATGGATTTATCCTCATGTATGCATCCTACTATACTGCTAGCCCACGTACATACATGCCCTGCTCCACTAAAACTTGTGTACATATCAGAAACTAGGGTTTTTTTTTCAGTATTTTCTATAGTTCCAATTTTTTTCCCGTCAACCCATCATGCTACCTCAGAATTGCGCAACTTCATATATATCAATGAGTACCTGCAATAAACCTTACAGAACAATGGACATTTAATGTGCTCAATAGGTGTTAATAGGAGAGCCTTGATTTCTTATTTATATTTCCATGTAGCTTCCTCAAGGGGTTACCTTCTAAAGAACTTAACTCGATTTCCTTCTTTTAGGGATAACCCACTTCTAACCACTTGTCCACTTCTAACCAACTTTATTACAAATAGTAAATTCTCCACTTCTAGCTGCAACTAATTTATTTTTAATTATTTTCTTATTGCAACAAATTAACCCATGAATAACTCCTAGTTTTACTCACTTGACTAATCAACTTCTTCGAGGACCTTCTAGAATAATTTTGACTTCTTTGACTTCTAGATAACTCATGAGGGTCCTCCAACTTCACAAGGCCATAACTCTCTAACCATGAGGATTTATGTGGCATTCCACATATCATCGGAAATGGAATGACATGTACTATCCATATAGAATATTATTACCTAGAAATATATTAATATTCATACCATTATAAATAAAATTGAATTACCTTATCCATATTGTTGGGGATACCATAATTTGCTATCGGAATTTCTTCAAGGGTTGACATCAATGACAACCAACCCAATTAATAAAAAATATCCCCCTTTGGAATTGATGGAAACACTATGATGTAACATTGAAGTCACATCACTTATTCTCCCTCTGTGACCATCGCTCCCCCTGGAAACATGCCTCTGTGCTCTCTCTCCAAGCATCTAACTCTCTATCCTGCATCTGATGAATCTCTTCGCCTTTGAAATCAATGGAAAAGATAACTTCTCATCCAGAGTTTCTCACCCTAACTGAAATATCCTTGGGGATTCTCCCTCAGACTGAACTCTTCATGAACCTACTCCCCCAACCTGAACTATCCTCTTTATGGTGATTCCTTGTTTAAATCTAAGACATATAATATAAGCATTCAAAATATTTCATTTTGGAGTAGAAATTATTCCGAGTCTTTGGAGAAGATACTCAAAATCTTCCCTTGGAAGTGATTTTGTGAAGATATCTGCAACTTGTTCTTTTGTTCCCACATATTCAACTTTGATGTTTTTCTCTGCAACCTGTTCCCATAGAAAGTGATACTTTATTGGAATGTTCTTCATGTTGGAGTTCATCACTGGATTCTTTGAGATACTGATAATGCTTGTATTATCACAGTATATAGGAATGGGTTCATCATACTCAACCTGTATATCTGTCCAATTTTTTTTCATCCATAGAACCCATGTAAAACATGTTGTTATTGCAATATACTCTTCTTCGACTGAAGACAATGATACTGATGATTGTTTCTTTCTTAGCGAAGATACCAAAAACTCCCCCAAGAAGAATGTCACTCCACTTGTGATTCATCAGTTATCAATGCAACCTGCCCAATCTGCATCTGTGTAGGCAATAAGCAATAGATCCTTTCCTTTTGGATACCATAATCCAAACTCTTTGTTCCCTAGAGATGTTTGAAAATCCTCTTCACTACTATAACATGTGATTCCTTTGGTGCTGCTTGAAATCATGCCACTTGTCCAAATTCCTGCATTACATCTCGTCTGAATGTTTTCACATAAAGTAAGTTGCCAATCATTGACCTATACTACCTCTGATCTATAGAATTCGAATCATCATCTTTTTGAAGAACACACCGCCCACACTAAGAGTGGGGGGGGGTGAATTAGTGTGTGGACTATTCTAACTTTTTCTTCTTTCAAGTTACCAGTTGAAACATAATTAAACAGATTAATAACAATCAAATCATAATCACAATGGATACAAAGACACTAGATGTTTGTATAATMTTTTGTATAATTTATATGAACATATTAATATGAATATATGTGAAAGAGGATTTTATTTTAGCACCAACTAATTGTTTCAGCACCAACTGAAGTAAGGAGAACCAATTCCTCAGAGAGCACCAAATCTCATCCAAGACCCAGCTTGCTGCAAGACCCAACTTGTTGATAGAACCCAATCTATCCAACTAGAGTTTATTCAACTCCAGTAGAGGTGATCCATTATAGAATCAATTCAATCCTATGATCATAGGTATATCATAATACACTCATCACCACATTTCATCTTCTTTCTGCAATTCACATTTTATTTCCTCTGATATCTTCTTGGAATTTGCTTCAGCTTTTGATCTTCTGATCTAGACTGCAGAGACACTTTCTTCTCAACACTCTTCTATGATTATATACTCTTCAAACGATGTGAGTGTGACACAACTGTATCCCTTCATTTCGACCATCAAATCTCTTCGATTAAGTAGTCTTAATTATTGTTTATTTATTTTACCGTGAAGGTTTTTCATAAATTGATCACAATCATGGATCAATTTAATCCTTTATACTCGATCCCGAATCTCTGTTATTTTCACAGAGACCAAATTCTACGAAGGCGCTTCCTTCAATCCATTTCATATGAACAAGCATTACAGAACCATGGGCTTACCGAATATAGCAATGTATAACAATTTCCTTTTAAAACTCTTATATCATATGACCATCGGTGGTAACCAGATTCTAAGCGAAACAAGTTCTTGAGTGCTTTATTAAATCAATGGTTACGATTCGATATTATGATGGGATGAACGACTGAAGGAATTTCAGCATTATTCCCTTCGGGTCTTTGTGACTTCCAACATTTCAAAACTCCTGAATACGATATCGAAGAACTGATCGGACGGTTAACGCTTTTGCAGAGACAAATCAATGGTCAGATTTAAACCTTACACTCATCCTTTCACTGCTAAATCTGATGGCTATGACTTAATCAAGCGTTGATATGGATGGCCACCATTTTCTCCAGGTCTCTGGACTCTGGAGATATCAAATCTCAAACTCCTTCTTTCCTCCATATGTTATTCTTTCGGAGCTAACAAACGACTGACGTGTGTCCCTTTCTTGATCAACGGTCAAGAATATTCCTAAAGTGATCTTTTAGATCGAACGACTTATGTCCGTTTTAGGACTCTGAAATTCGGGACTTCGGGACATGGGGCAATTGTTGGTGGTATATCTCACAAAGAAAAACTCCCAGAGTGACGTAACTTTCGTGCGTCACTTGTTGATGTGTCACGAGCTGAGTAGCTTCCACGTGTCATTCTGATTCATGATTTGCATGTACCAGAAATTTCGATTCAGCTTGACACTTTTCATTTTCTAACTATGCCACGTGTCCTTGCTAACATAGACTACTGACATGGTCTACTGATTAACAAACTTAATCCAACGGTCCTTGTCTATCCTCTAAATCCGACGGTCCTTATTCACTTCATATTTTTGGGCTCCGGGTATTTCAAGTCTCAAACTAACAGAGCGTAAGTTCCTCACACCTTGAGACCCAAAGTGAAGGTTGTTTGTCGATCATGACTTAGATCGATGGCTCAATATATTCTATGATGCAACTTTTGTAGCTTTATCCTATCCTTCCACTTTAGCACGAATCAGACGGCTAACAAAAATTTAGGTTTGATCCGATGGTCGACGGGTATATGGATAGTCAAAATCTCATGCTTTTTAGCTCGCTTATACTGTCCTTCAACTCATAATTGATCCAACGGTCATGAGGACGCTCGAAGAAGATCAATGGTCGATGATGATATCAGAGCTACAACTTGCGAGTGATTTAATTTTCCTTTCAATCTTCGTATCTGTACCTTCTATAGATTTTGCGATTTCTCATCCAATGGTCACGATTTAATATGACTTAAACTAATCGTTAGTTGGATCAACCACAGTCGTAGATTTTTGAAGCTATGTGATCTGACGATCTGGACGGATTACAGGATTGTAACTAGCAAGTGGTTTAATTCTTCTTTTGCTCCCCGATATTCATTCCTACCGTTGATGGCTTGCAGATATGACAGTCACAATCTTCCAACAGTCCTTAAGCCTATGATCACTCACATGACCGATGCGCATTATATTAGATGATCAACATGGTCAACCTCTTTATTGGATGACTGCTGAGACTTCTCACTCTGATCGGACGGTTGCTGAGCTTACACTTTTCCTTCTGATTTTTGATCTCTGCGTTTGCTAACCCTCCTGAGATTTTATCATAAGAACATTGTTGATCCTATCGTGATCAACAATAATCACAAATTTATTCTTCTACCTAATATACCATGCAATGCGCTCCTCCTTCTGAGCTCTGATCTTCAAACTATTCGCTTCTCCTATTTTCTCCTCCTCCTGAGCTTGTGTTGTCGATCTCTGCACACTGTTTGGCATCTTCTCCTAACCGATATACTTGTTGACGTCAATGAAAATCTCATCTGAGGTAATTCATCATTAACAATAGATCATCACATCGACTGTTGACATCAATGACAATATATCCAACAATCTCCCCCTTTGTCATTGAGGGTAACACACTAACTTCATATACAAAACTCCCCATGTGATTATGCTTTCCTTTTATGAAGTTTCTCTCCCCCTTTGACATCAACGACAAAGGGTTTCTTCTCCTATGATCTATCAGTATAATTAATTTTCTGACCACTGGTAACGCCTCCTGCAATCAACCTTTTTCTGTCACAACTGAATGACTCCCCTTGTCAATATGTTTTTTCTCTTCTTCTGACTACTCTCCACCTTTGTTTCTGGAAGGGTATCTCTTCCTGATAGGGTTTCTTCCCCTGTTCATTTACTAACTTCTTATCTCAGTTGATTGGTATTTTTTTGTTTCAAATGAGTGGTCTTCTTGATACTAATTTTTTGTAGTGATCGAGTCTTTTAAAAACTTAATCCAATTACTTTCTTATTTTCTAACCAAAACTTCCCTTGAGTTTTTACTGGCTATTCTCCCCCTTTGTTTCTAAAAGGGTATCTATTTCTGATAGGCCCTCTCTTCTTGTTATCTCTACAAGATGTCATGTACATCAAAACACTATTGTTGTGGATATTGTTGTCTTACTGAACACAACGCAATTGTAGTTCATATATTTCAAACATCCCTTGAATCTATCCATTGATTCTCATCAAGCCTTTTGATGTAACCCTTACTCCCGAAGACCTTGAAGTATTTTACCGAATGAGTTCTTCAAAACAGGGTTCACAAGGAGTTTTACTACTATTAATCATGAGCTAACATCTGTTCAATATGATTACATATGTGCTTACAACTTCCCACCAATATCAATACTAATTGATGGAATATCCTTCAGATAATTTGCTTCATTGAGCATAGTCTTTGCATCTTTCTGGACAAAGATCTTTTTTTTTTAATTTCTCTCTTAGAAGGAGTTTCAGTGTACCATTAAAATAGGATTGAAATATTTCTGAGATAATCATCACTCAATTCTTTTTGTTGTTCTACCATTGGAGATTCATCATCAACGTCATTATTGTGTGCACCAAAAGCTTCTTTATCCTTGTTTTGAGAATATTCCTTATTAGAATTTTTATCCTCCAAACTTCTATTATTAACTTCATCAATTTCAGGAATAATATTTTCCTCATCTTTATTATTTGGTACTTGGGATTTTATTTTCCATCTCTTCTTATTTACTCTTGTTGTCATATTGTGTGAACAATTTCTTATTGAATATCTTCTTGATTTCCAATAGTCATGGGCTTTGTGACCATATCTACCACAATTGTAGAATCTCATAGTGTAGAAATGTGTAGAAATATGTCCAACATGATTGCATTTCCAACATATTATATTGTTGTTGAACCTACCAACTTTGTTTCTTCCATGATGCCTACAATCCAATGCTTTATGACCATATACATTACAAGAAAAACAATAACTGTTAAAGACACTCTCATACCTTCTCTTATTCATCCATGAAGGTGTCTCTCTTCTGAACTTGCTTTGAGGTATATGAGTAGCTTCTGGATGTCTTCCATGATCTGATCTTCTAAATTTTGTAGTGCTTCTTTTATTTATTGAACATGAAGAACCTGAGTCATACCTGCTTTCAATTTTTGCAAATGAAGGAGCCGTGTCAAACCTGTCTTCATCTTTTACAAATGAAGGACTTGCATCAAATTTCTTAGGGGTACTGATCTTTTTGTTATTGTATCCAAGGCCAGATTTGTCATTTGGTGATCTATGACTATCCAATATCTCATCTAGGGTCATGGATCTATTCAAGAACTTGTTTTGGGTGTCTGACTTCTCAACCTTCTTTCTAAGATTCACAACTTCTGCTTCCAACTCATGACGGGATTCTTCCTTTTTGTCCAATTGGTTACTTACTACCTCTTCTCTCCTTTTGGATTCTTCAAGTTGGATTTTAAGATTGACATAGCTTTCCTTTAGTTCTTTTAGATCTGCAAAGTTTTTTCTTGAGACATCATCTTCCTTCTTTTCTTCTTTTGCCTGACTGATTTCATTTTTCAGTCTCTTGCTTTTCTCTTCCTTTTCTTTTGTTAGATCAACAACTTTTGTTTTCAATTTTTTGATCTCTTCTTATTTCTCTTCTAATTGATTTTCCTACTCATATATTATCTTTTCACTGTCCTTGAGCATTTTCTTTATTTCCAAGACATGCTTTTGACTCTTTTCAAGAAATTATTGAGTGTATTCATCAAGATAGCTATAGTCTGATTCATTATGGTGATAGAGGTATTCATAGAGACTCCAATCAACCTTTTGTTTGGAATTTGATAGTTCTTGTTCTTCTTCTTCCATGGGATAAATGCTAACAGAACATTGTTTTATTGTATCTGAGTCTTCTTCTTTACTTGCAGAGGAGGATTCAATATCATTGCTATTGCAGTCGAAATATTGTGGAGAGTCCTTACTTTTATTGATGGTTGAGTCTTCATCTTCATCCTTTATAGGAATGTCTTTTGTGTCTTCATTTTTGATTTGATACATCTTTTCTAATTTTATCCATAAGTCTGTGGTGGATGTGCATAGTCCTATGCATTCCTTGACTGTATCTGATAATACATTGAGAAGAATCTTCAATGCCCCTTCATTGTTCTTCCTTTCTCTTCTTTGGAATGTGATTTTTGATAGATTCTTTGATGTAGTTATGTCCTAGGGATTGCTTACTACTGAATTCCAAACCTCAGATCCTTTTGAATTCAAAACATGTTTCATATTTTTTCTCCATGAGGAATAATATGTTCCATCGAATAAAAGAGCTTCAATTGCAGAGAGAGCCATGTGTCCACCCATTTCTTCAGGATCTACCTTTCAGTGTTTAAATTCTATTTGAAGGAACCTCCCTCTGATACCAAATGAAGAACACACTTCCCACACTAAGAGGTGGGGGGGTGAATTAGTGTGTGGAATATTCTAACTTTTTCTTCTTTCAAGTTACCATTTAAAACATAATTGAACAGATTAATACCAATCAAATCATAATCACAATGGACACATAGACATCAGATGTTTGTATAACATTTTAAATAATTGATATGAACATAGTAATATGAACATATGTGAAAGAGGATTTTCTTTTAGCACCAACTAATTGTTTCAACACCAACTAAAGTAAGGAGCACCAACTCCTCAGAGAGCACCAACTCTTAGCCAAGACCCATCTTGCTGCAAGACCCAACTTGCTGATAGAACCCAGTCTATCCAACTAGAGTTTTATCAACTCCAGTAGAGGTGATCCATTATAGAATCAATTCAATCTTATGATTAGAGGTATATCATAAGACACTCATCACCGCATTTCATCTTCTTTTTGTAATTCACATTTTATTTCCTCTAATATCTTCTTGGAATCTGCTTCATCTTTTGATCTTCTAATCTAGACTGTAGAGAAACTTTCTTCTCAACACTCTTCCATGATTATATACTCTTAAAACGGTGTGAGTGTGACACAATTGTATCCCTTCATTTCGACCATTGCACCTCTTCGATTAATTAGTCTTAATTACTATTTATTTATTTTACCGTGAAGGTTTTTCATAAATTGATCACAGTCATGGATCAATTTAATCCTTTATACTTGATCCTGAATCTCTGTTATTTTCACAGAGACCAAATTCTATGCAGGCACTTCCTTCAATACATTTCATATGACCGATCATTACAAAACCAAGGACTTACCGAATATAGTGACATATAACAATTTCCTTTTAAAAAACTTATATCATATGACCATCATCGGTAACTAGATGCTAAGACAAATGATTTCTTGAGCACTTTATTAAATCAATGGTTACGATTGGATCTTTTGATGGGATGAACGAATGACAAAATTTCAGCATTTTCCCCTTCAGTTCTTTGTGACTTCCAAAATTTCAAAACTCCCGAATACGATATCGTCGAACTGATCAGACGGCTAACATTTTTGCAGAGACAAATCAACGATCATCTTTAAACCTTACACTCATCCTTTCATTGCTAAATCTGATGGCTATTACTTAATCAAGTGTTGAGATTGATGGCCACCATTTTCTCTGGGTCTCCAGACTCCGGAGATATCAAATCTCAAACTCCTTCTTTCCTCTATACATTATTCTTCCAGAGCTAACAAACGACTGACGCATGTCCCTCTCTTAATCAATGGTCAAGAATACTCCCAAAGATATCTATTATATTGGATGGCTTATGTCCGTTTCGAGAATCCGACATTTGGGAATTCGAGACATGGGGCAAGTGCTGGTGGTATATCTCCCGAAGAAAAACGGCTGGAGTGACGTAAGTTGCTTACATCACTTGCTGACATGTCACGAGTTGAGTAGCTACCACGTGTCATTCCGATTCATGATGTTCACGTACCAAAAATGTTGATTCAGCTTGACACTTGTGGTTCTCTGACTATGCCATGTGTCCTTCTTGACGTAGACTGTTGACGTGGTCTACTGATTAACATCCATGATCCAACGATCCTCGTCTGTCCTCTAAATCTGATGGTCCTTATTCACTTTGGATTTCTGGGCTCTAGGTATTTCAAGTCTCAAATTGATGGAGCGTAAGTTCCTCACATCTTTAGACCCGAAGTGAAGGTTGTTCGTAGATCATGACTTAGATCCAAGAATCGATGGGTATATGGATAGTCAAACTCTTATCCTTTTTATCTCTCTTATCCTTTCCTTCAACTCATAAGTGATCCAACGGTCATGAGGAAATTCGAAGTAGATCAGCTGTCGATGATGATATCAGAGCTACAACTTGTGAGTTATTTAATTTTCCTTTCAATCTTCATATCTATACATGTCATAGATTTTGCGATTGCTCATCCAACGGTCACGATTTAATATGACTTAAACTAGTCATTAGTTGGATCAAATGTAGTCGTATATTTTTTAAGTTGTTTGATCTGACGATCTGGACGGACTGCGGGATTGTAACTAGCAAGTGGTTTAATTCTTCTTTTTCTCCCTGATATTCATTCCTTCCATTGATGGCTTGTAGATCCGACGATCACGATAGTCCAACGGTCCTTAAGCCCACGGTCACTCACATGACCGATGCGCATTATATTAGACAATAAACATGGACAACCTCTTGATTGGACGATTGTTGAGACTTCTCACTCTGATCGGACGGTTGCTGAGATTACAATTTTCCTTTCGAGTTTTGATCTCTACGTTTTTTAACCCTCCTGAGATTTTATCATAGGAACATTGTTGATCCTATCATGATCAAGAATAATCATGAATTTCTTATGCTATCTGATATACTATGCAATGCGCTCCTCCTTCTGAGCTCTGGTCTTCAAACTATTCTCTTCTCCTGTTTTCTCCTCCTCCCGAGCTTGCGCTATTGATCTCTGCACATTGTTTGACATATTTTGCTAACTGATATACTTTTTGAAATCAATGACAATCTCATCTGAGGTAATTCATCATTAACAATAGATCATCACATCGACTGTTGACATCAATGACAATATATCCAACACTTTTCTCAACTTGCAACTGGTTTGCATAGGAGTGTTAACTAGTTTGCAATCTTCCATTCCAAACCTATTTAACATTTCTCTGATATACTTAGTTTGAGAAATAAAAATGCCTTGGTTTCTTTGACATATCTGAAGACCCAAAAAGAAGGATATTTCTCCAAGTAATGACATTTCAAATTCATTTTGCATATCCTTTGCAAATTTATGGCTTAACATGTCATCATCACTTCCAAAAATAATATCATCAACATAAACTTCAATTAATAAAATACTATATTTAGTTACCTTGATGTAGAGGTTGTTGTCTACATTTACTTTTTTGAACCCTGCTTACTCTATATATCTATCTATTCTAGAGTACCATGCTATGGGAGCCTGTTTTAGACCATGCAATACCTTCTTCAACCTGCACACGTAATCTTCGTTCTCTGACAGTTGAAATCCTTATGGTTGCTCAATGTATAATTCTTATTCAAGTTCCCCATTCAGAAAGGATGATTTCATGTCCATATGATACACTTTAATATTCTCTGAGCATGCATAAGCTAAGATAAGTTGGATTGCTTCCATTCTAGAAACTGGGGAAAACGTCTCTTCAAATTTGATACCTTCAACCTATGTGTATCCTTTACATACCAATCTAGCTTTGTTCCTGGTAACCTATCCATATTTATTCAATTTATTTTTGAAGAAACTTTGTGCCAATCACATTCTTGTACCTTGGTCTTGGAACCAATTCACAATTATCATTCTTCTCTATTTGATCCAACTCTTCATTCATGACGATTTTCCAAAATTCTTCCTTGCTGGCTTCTTCAAAATGGTTTGGTTCAATCGAAGATAAAAGTGCTAGGTGCAGTTGTTCTGGTGAACAATTTTTTCTTCTAGTCTCAATTCCTGAATCCTTATTCCCAATAATCTAATCTGAATGATGATTCTTCTGTACTCGTTTGCTAAGTGTATTTTTAGGTACTTTCTAAACTTTCTCTTCTACTTCTATATGATCTTCTTCATATTTCCCTTCTGCAGCTTCATCATCCTTTGATTCTTCTTCATAAAATTGTTCCAATGATTCCTTTTTGTCTTCCGTTAATTTCCGTCCACTTGTTTCATCAAATGTTACATTGATGCTTTCCACAACTTTGTTGAGCCTTAGATTGTAACACTTGTGTGCTTTCCTTTTAATTGAGTAACCAATAAGTACACCTTTTCCCACACGAGAGTCAACCTTTCCTATTCTGCCATCTTCTCTTTTGATGTAGCATTTTCTTCCGAACAATCTGAAGTGCTTTACATTTGTTGGTTTTCCTTTCCATACCTCATAGGGAGTTTTTCCATTGTTGTTTTTGATCATTACTCTATTTTGAATGTGAACTTCTCTATGCACTGCATGTGTCCAAAAAACATCTATCAATTTAGAATCCATTAACATTGTTCGAGCCATTTCTTGTACTGTCATGTTCTTTGTTTCAACAACTCCATTTTGTTGAGGTGTCCTAGTAACAAAGAATTTCCTTTTTGTTCCATGCTTGCTACAGAAATCCATAAATTCCTTTGAAGTAAACCCTCCTCCATTGTCTGATCTCAAACATTTGATTTTTGAACCCATTTTGTTTTCAATCATTTCCTTGTATACCTTGAAATTTTCAAATGATTTTGTTTTCTTCCTGAGAAAACAAACTACATTCATTCTTGTATAATCATCAACAATAGCATTAAGTATTTCTCACATTTTAAACCCTTTTTTCTAGTTGGTCCATCTAGATCAATATGCACAATTTCTAGTGGTGTTGTTGTGGAGTATTCCTTTGATTTGAATATGGTCTTTGTTTGCTTTCCTTATTGATAATACTTGCATAATGTGTTTGTTGGATTCATGATCTGAGGCATTTCTCTGACTTCTTCCTCTTTGCTGACTTTGATGAGGTTATCAAAATTTATGTGACCCATTCTTTTGTTCCATAGCCAAACTTCATCTTCCTTTCCTAGACAACACTTTTCATTTCCAATTTCACTTAATACATATATGTTGCTTGAATTTATTGTAGCTATTTCAATCAATTTTCCTGATCCTTCTTTTCTTATCTCGCACTTATATGAATCGAACGTAAGTTTGCGACCTTGTTCACACATTTGACTTACAGTTAGAATATTATGTTTCAGATCTTCCACTAGTAGAACATTTTCTTCCTTGGTATTCTTGTTTCCAATTCTAACTATTCCCTTTCCAATGATTCTAGCTGAATCATCATTTCCAAAAGAGATTGATCCATCTCTTTCCTTAATGTAAGAAACATGTCTTCATCATCTGCCATGTTCTTTGAGCAACCACTATCAACATACCAACCAAGTTTCTTGTGTTTAGCTTGTAGAGCGAGTGTGCATTATTCATTGTTAAATTGATTCTACTTTCTTATCCATATTCTATGTTGAGGTTCTTTTATGTGATTGTTGTTATTCTGTTGTGATTCTCTAAGAGGGACTGCCATTCTACAATATTTGGCCATGTTTCCAATTTTTTTGCACTTGTAGCATTCCACTTCAGTGCTCAATGATTCAAATCTGTTGTAGCTTCTTCTCTGTGTTTCACTAGGCCTTCTTGGATAACCATTTTGTGCATGACTTTCAAATTTGTTTCTATTTTTTCTATTAGCTCTGCAATTTACAACTTTATGTCCAAAATTATTACATGCATAACATAAAAAATAAATAAAAAAATTGATACCTAGGAGTTGAAGATCTTTTGAAAAGAGTTACCTTCTAAATCCTTCTTCTTCTTGAGGCTTTCCTGTTTCTGAATGTCACTGATTATGAAGTCTGAATCTTCTAGGTGGAGGAGTGTCCCTGTAAAACTTCTTGTCTCCTTTAACTACCTCTGCATAGCTTCTTGGTTTTATATCTTGATCTGTAGTTTTGGAGCTTGAAAATATTTTTGTCTGATTGTATCCTAGCCCAGACTTGTCATGATGTGGCCTCTGACTATTGATAATATTATCCAAAACCTTTGAGATATTCTGCATATTTTCCTGTTGAAGGTATTTTCTCAATGTAACAACCTTTGCTTCCAGATTTCCAATGATCCTGTCCTTTTCTTCTAACTATTCTTTGAGTGCTTCTTCTGTTGGATTACTAAGAGGGGGGTGAATCAGTAATAGAGAAATGTAATCCTTTTTCACCATAAAATGCAAGTGTTATCTCAATGTAGAATTATCATCCAATAGTTTTAGAGTAAATAAACAATGAACAAATGATCAATCACACACATACACAGTACACCAGTGTTTTAAGTGGAAACCCAAAGTGGGAGAAAACCACATAATGCTTTTTTTTATATGTCTTTAAGAATCACATTCATTGGGAGCACCAAATTCCTTTGTTTTCCATATGCAACTGGAAGGAGGCTCCAGCCCCCTAGTTTCTCAGGCTACAACTTGAGGGAAGCTCCAACTCTCCAATTCTATGGCTACAACCAGAAGGAGGATACAACCCCTTATGTTCTCTAGCTACAACCAGAAGGTGGATAATACCACCTGTCCTTGCCTCGTCTAACCACCCTGGTATATAAGTAGAATGATGGAACCACTGTCACACTATCATTGTGAGATATACTGTTGTAAACCTATACCAATCAACCTGCACCAAACAACCTGTACTAATAACCTGAACCATGCACCAACCATGCATCAACCTGTACCTCAACTTGTACCATAAAAAAGTGCATCAACCATGCACCAACCTGTAATCAACCTGTACCATAAACAAGTGCATCAACCATGCACCAACCTGTACCTCAACCAATACCATGAATAAGTGCATCAACCATGCACTAAACCTGTACGAATAACCTGTCACAACAACCTGTCCAAACAACCTATCACAACAGCCTGTCTCATCAATCTTATCAACCAAATCATATCTACTGACCAAGACAACTCTCAAAGATGTGCATCAACCAAGTATAACACAACAACTCATAATCATCACCAAGATCAATATGTGCTTCTAATAATATACCAATTCAAGTATGCTACATCATCCATAAACCATATGTCAACAATACTACTAACAAGTGCCTCCAACCATGTACCAAGTATGTATCAATCATGTATCAACTACTCATCAACTATGACTCATCAAGATGTACCAACATCATCAACTATACACCTGATGTATGTGCCAACTCATCAACTACTTGTCTCAACCAAAATCCCTCATCAATTTCATCATCCAAATATGATTTGTAACTCTGTAATAAACCTGGTGTATATGATGACATACTTGCAAACCTTCCTTAATTTTAACAACAAGAGACTAGCATTTTCATCAAACTTTACTTTAGTCTTAGATGACTAGTTTTGGATGAGTCAACAACCCTAAATTGAAATAATCATAAATATGTACCTGTAATGAATAAAGATCTGAAAATAATACGCAATTTTCTTCAATGTGCTTTATGCAATTCCTCCAGGTGTGACTACTTGGAACCTCTCAAAAAATGAGTTATAGAAAAAATGGCATACCTTGTTGAATTATGGCTTATTCTAGAGAGATAACTTGTAGAGTGTGCCCCGCACAGAATATTTGTTTTATGGATCTGAAAATTGTACACAAAATACTGCAGACTATACTCTAACCAACACATTTGGTCTTACTGAATTTAGATTTGTTATGAATAATTTATGACGTTTTTACCTGAAACACCTATTTTAGACTAGTTTCGGGACTAGCCATAAACCCTATTTTCCACGGAGTGTAACTCCAAAAATACAACGACCCAAAAGATGGAATTCATACCAAATATACTTGGATATGTTTCCTCAATGGCCTCCCAATTTCACAGTCTGAAGCATTCTAGAAAAAACGTTATTTCGAAAATGGTGAGATGACCTGTAAACAACATACCTTAGAAAGCATCATCAAAAGAATATATCCTCCCTTGAATTTCGGCCTTATTTACTTCACCTTCCCTTTGAAATTCGACTTAGATATCCTTTTGTTACCTCGATCACTTGTAGATATTCAATATTCTCAAGTGTAATTAAAATGAGAGAGCCTTGCCTCTTATTTACACTTTCATGTAGCTTCCTCAAGGGGTTACCTTTTAACCATCTTAACCCAATTTCCTTATTTTAGGGCTAACCCACTTCTAACCACTTTTCATAGTTAGAAAGTTATCCATTTAATTTATTATTTAAATAATCCTCCTTGACTTTGTCACTTCACTTTATTATTTAAATAATTTCTTCTTTGCAAGTAATTTGACTTCTTTGACCTTTTGGGTCTTCAAGCCAACATATGAGGGTCCTCCAAATTCGTAAGGCCATAACTCTCAAACCGTGAGGAGTTATGTGATGTTCCACATACCACCAGAAATGGAATGACATTTACTATCCATCTAGAATAATATTACCTACAAATATATCAAAACGCATACCATTATACATCAAACAAACTTGGTTCCATTATCCAAACCTTTGTGCTACCGAAATTCGCTACCAGACTTTCTCCAAGGGTTGACATCAATCACTAAGGGTTGACATCAATCTACAATATCACTCTCCAATGGTTGAAATCAATGAAAACCAACAATCCATACCAACTGTCCATCAACCTAAGCCAATTGTCTGACATCTTTGATGCTTTTGTCTTCTTCTATTTGAACCTTTAACTCAATTATCATTTGCTCTAGTTCTCCAGAGTTTAAATTTTGAGTGCCTTCTTTCTTTTCTAGTTCTTCCTGGAGCTTCTTGTTTTTATTATTTTCTCTTTTTATAACTTCTATATCACTCAATAGTTCTTCTCTTTAGTCAAGTTTTTCCTATTCATATTCCTCTTCATTGTCTTCTTTATAGAAGTTTTATATTGCCATGAATAAAACCTTTTCTATCTCACTTTCACTCACTTTATCTTTGTCTGATGAGGATCCATCTTCTTTGGTGCATAAAATTTTCTTGAAGAATTTATTTTTGGTTCTTTTACCTTTATATGTTTGTTTTCTATTTGAATCATCTTCTTCAGTTATTTTCTTTTTCTTGTGAGGACATTTGTTAGAAAAATTACCAATACCATCACAATTAAAAAAAAACAATGGAAGCTTACCTCTATATCTTTCGTCGGTTACCTTTTTCAGTCTTCTGACAAAGTTGGACACTTCTTCATAATCTTTAGATATGTCACTGTTGATTCTATCTTCTTTTTCCTTTTTCTTTCCCTTTTTCTTTGACTTTGTGGATGCTTTGAATGCTACTTATTTTATAAATGGATTCTCCTGTTCAGTCCTCATTTCATAGGCTGTGAATATTCCATGTAGTTCATCCATGCTTATTGAGTCTATATATGCTCTTTCTTCTAGTGTTGAGATCTTAATATGAAATCTCATTGGAAGAGATCTTAGTACCTTCTGAACAATTATAGATTCATCAAATTCTTCTCCAAATCCTATGATTGCATTCATTGTTTCATCAATTCGTAAGAAGTAAGCAACAATATTATCATCTTCCTTCATCTTTAGTTGTTTGAATTTACCTTTGTGAGTTTGAAGCTTTTCTTCCTTAACTTTTGCATCTCTTCATAAATATTCTGAAGTTTGTTCCAAATATATTTAGCGGAGATGAAATGCATAACTTTTACATATACTGAATCACAGATACCATTCATAAGTGCATTTGTGGCTTTTAAATTATTTATACTGAGTTTCCTTTCACTTTCACTTGTTGACGGAACTACTGGTTCTTTGTATCCATCTAAAACTTATTGCGAAACCTCAAATCCCTATTCATGTACATATGTTTTCATCCTTCTTCTCCAGAATGCACAGTTTTGTCCATCAAACTGTGGTATTCCATTTTTATACATATTGTTGCTCTACATGATCTACCTTTTAGTGGTTAAACTGATTTATGAAGGAACCCACTTTGATACCAATTGTTGGATTACTGAGAAGGGAGGTGAATCAATAATAGATATTTTTAATCCTTTTAACCACAATACACAAGTGTTATTTATCTTTATGATCAATATGGAATTATCATCCAATAAGTGCAGAGTAAATAAAACATGAAAAAGGAACAATCATACACATACACAATACACCAATATTTTTACGTTGAAACCCAAAGTGGGAGAAAACCACATAAATATTTTTCTTATATGTCTTTAAGAATTACATTCATTGGAAGCACCAACTTATTTTGTTCTCCAGCTACAACTGGAAGGAGGCTCTAACCCCCTATATTTTCAAGCTACAACCCAAGGGAAGCTACAACTCCCCAATTCTATGGCTACAACTGGAAGGAGGATACAACCCCCTATGTTCTCCGGATACAACCATAAGGTGGATACAACCACCTATCCTTGCCCCATATTTCCTCCCTAAATTATAAGTGTCAAATGAAGAAACCACTACCACACTATCACTATGAGATATACCACTCTAAACCTATACCAACCAGTACCACTGCCTGTAGCCAACCAGTACCACTTCCTTGTAATCAACTTGTACCTGTAATGAGCCTCTACCAACCAAAAAAACATATACGTGACCTATCTGTGTTGTAGTTTTCATATGTACGCGACATATCTGTACTGCTAATCGCATATGTATGCGACCTGTATATACTACAACCTGCGTATTCCTTTTGAACCAATGGTTTTCCACTTTTTTTGAAACTCAAACACTCTATTGCCTCTTGTCAACTCAACTTGCAACCTGTCACTGTGTGTAACCTATAGTTTTTCCCTATGCATACATCCTCATACACATCCCTTAACCAAATGTATCTATATCTCTCTAGTCATGTTCCATACAAGTATAATCAATAACAAGTATAATGACCCTCACATGGACTAGACATCAAACCATTTATGATATACAACATCTCAATACATCAACCACTTCAAAAATACAAGATCTCAACCATGTATCACAAAAACCCTTAACCATATGACAAGAAATACAAGATGTTCCTCAACACTAATGAGATGGATCAATGATAAATATTGATTATACCAACACTGTATTTCTATATATATGACTTATACAGAAAGTCCCATGCAACCACTAAAATTTTCTTGAAGACTTTCTTTTTGGTTCTTTTACCTTTATATGTTTGTTTTCTATTTGAATCATCTTCTTCATTTATTTTCTTTTTCTTGTGAGGACATTTGTCAGAAAAATTACCAATACCATCACAATTAAAAAAAATCAATGGAAGCTTACCTCTATATCTGTCGTCGGTTACCTTTTTCAGTCTTCTGACAAAGTTGGACACTTATTCATAATCTTCCGAGATGTCACTGTTGCTGGTATCTTCTTTTTCCTTTTGCTTTCCCTTTTTTTTTGACTTTGTAGATGCTTTGAATGTTGCTTATTTTATAACTGGATTCTCCTGTTTAGTTCTTATTTCATAGGCTTTGAATATTCCATGTAGGTCATCCATGCTTATTGAGTCTATATCTGCTCTTTCTTCTAGTGTTGATATCTTAATATGAAATCTCATTGGAAGAGATCTTAGTACCTTTTGAAAAATTATAGATTCATCAAATTCTTCTCCAAATCCTATGATTGCATTCACTATTTCATCAACTCGTAAGAAGTAAGAAATAATATTCTTATCTTCCTTCATCTTTAGCTATTCGAATTGACCTCTATAAGTTTGAATCTTTCCTTCATTGACCTTTTCATCTCTTCATAAACATTTTGAAGTTTGTTCCAAATATATTTAGCGGAGATGCAATGCATAACTTTTACATATACTAAATCATAGATACCATTCATAAGTGTATTTGTGGCTTTTAAATTATTTAGACTGAGTTTCCTTCCACTTTCATTTATTGACGGAACTACTGGTTCTTTGTATCCATCTAAAACTTATTGTGAAACCTAAAATCCCTATTCCTGTACATATGTTTTCATCCTTCTGCTCCAGAATACACAGTTTTGTCCATCAAACTGTGGTATTCCATTTTTATACATATTATTTCTCTCCATAATCTACCTTTCAGTGGTTAAACTGATTTCTGAAGGATCTCACTCTAATACCAATTGTTGGATTACTAAGAAGGGATGTGAATCAATAATATATATTTTTAATCCTTTTAACCACAATACGCAAGTGTTATTTATCTTTATGATCAATATGGAATTATCATCCAATAAGTGCAGAGTAAATAAAATATGAAAAAGGAACAATCATACACATACACAGTACACCAATATTTTTACATGGAAACCCAAAGCAGGAGAAAACCACATAATTATTTTTCTTATATGTCTTCAAGAATTACATTCATTGGAAGCACCAACTTATTTTGTTATCCAACTACAACTGGAAGGAGGTTCCAACCCCCTATATTTTTAGGCTACAACCTGAGGGAAGATACAACTCCCCAATTATATGGTTACAACCGGAAGGAGGATACAACCCCCTATGTTCTCCGGATACAACCAAAAGGTGGATACAACCACCTATCGTTGCCCCATATTTCCACCCTAAAATATAAGTGTCAAATGAATAAACCACTGCCACACTATCACTATGAGATATACCACTGTAAACCTATACCAACCAGTACCACTGACCTGTAGCCAACCTGTACCTGTAATGAGCATGTACCAAGCAAAACAACATATATGTGACTTATTTGTGTTGTAGTTTGTGTATGTACGTGACATATCTGTAATGTTGCTCACGTATGTACGTGACATATCTGTAATGTTGCTCACGTATGTACGTGACATGTATATACTATAGCATGCGTATTCCTTCTGAACCAAGGATTTTCTACTTTTGTTGAAACTCAAACACTTTGTTGCCTCTTGTCAACTCAACTTGCAACCTGTCACTGTGTGTAACCTGTAGCTGTGCTCTGTGCATACATCCTCATACATATCCCTTAACCAAATGTATCTATATCTCTCTAGTCATGTTCCATACAAGTATAATAAATAAAAAGTATAATGACCCTCACATGGACTAGACATCAAACCATTTCTGATATACCTCTCAATACATCAACCACTTCAAAAATACAAGATCTAAACCATGTACCACAAAAACCCTTAACCATATGACAAGAAATACAAGATGTTCCTCAACACTAACAAGATGGATCAATGATAAATATTGATTATACCAACACTGTATTTCTATAGATATGATTTATATAGAAAGTCCCATGCAACCACTAATATCTCTAGGTAAAATCCTCAAACACCCCTAACCATTTCTCATGTAGAAAACAAAATCCAACTACTCATAGAAATAAGACATACCTTTTGAACCAGTAGATAGATTTGATGTACCTGATCACTGTATAATGTAGACCTTCCTGGGAGATTTCTTTGAGTCTCTAGAGACCTGGAATATTCTTCTTCTTAAGGTTTTAGGGATTTAACCTCATATACACACCCTAATATACTGCTAGCCCACGTACATACGCGCCCTGCTCCACTGCACCCTGCGTACACCTAAAAAACTAGGGTTTTTCAATATTTTCTATAGTTCCAAAACTTTTTTTGTCGACCCTTCATGCTACCTCAAACTTGTGCAACTTCATATGTATCAATGAGTACCTGCAATAAACATTACAAAACAATATATATTCAATGTTCTCAATAGGTGCTAAAAGGAGAGCCTTGCTTTCTTATTTATACTTCCATGTAGCTTCCTCAAGGGGTTACCTTCTAACCAACTTAACCCAATTTCCTTCTTTTAGGGCTAACCCATGTCTAATCACTTGTCCACTTCTAACCCAATTTTCTACAAATAGTAAATTCTCCACTTCTAGTTGCAACTAATTTATTTTTAATTATTTTCTTATTGAAACAACTTAACCCGTGAATAACTCCTAGTTTCACTCACTTGACTAGTCAACTTCTTCTAGGAGATTCTAGAATAATTTTGACTTCTTCGACTTCTAGATAACTCATGAGGGTGCTCCAAATTCACAAGGCCATAACTCTCTAACCATGAGGAGTTATGTTGAGCCTCCAAATTGACATCCCCATTACCATATTATGCTCCTCATTTATACCTTTTTGGCCTACCTAAGATTGGATCAATGATAAAGAACCCTACCTCTAGTCACTAATAAGGTCATAAGGGAAAGTACAATTGAATTCATGCATTTTGTGGTTTATTAAGATATGAGACTAAATATTTCATGTACTAATGTTTAAAATTGCCATGTGTAGCCTTTGACCTTTGGATGAAGTCCAACACTTCTATGCTAGCTCAGTTATCCAGTACTTATGTACCACATTTCCCATTGTCCGAATCTAGTACCAAGCGCACCTTTTTTTCAAATACGGTACCCACAGACCATTCACTATCGCGATCCAGTACCAACGATCGCAAATTGTTCTAGTCTAGTACCAACCAATTGCGTACTATTTGGATTCGGTACTATCTACCAAATCTCACCTGTCATGATCCAGTACTAATACAGGAAACAGAGTATGCTGAGATTAGCTCCAGATCGTGCCCAGGCTAATTTTTGAGTGTTTATGAAATCATCAAAGTTCTAGAAAGAATATGTTAAGCTAGTTTGTTTATTGTTTCATCCTCATACACTTCGTTTCATGAGGATGAAGCTTAAAATATGTAACCGAATATATAAATTTGACAATTGTTGTTTTGTAAAAGATTTCACCTCCTTGTGTTTCACGACTAAGACTATTTAAATAGTCATGGCAAGGATGGTGGAAGTAGTAGAGAGACAACATATTTGACAATTGTTGTTTTGTAAAAGATTTCACTTCCTTGTGTTTCATGACTAAGACTATTTAAATAGTCATGGCAAGGATGGTGGAAATAGTAGAGAGATAGCATATCATAGCATGTGAAGTAGCATTACATATTGTAGAACATATCTTGAGTTGAATTTTAATAGAAGAATGTCATTTATTTCCATGTCTTGATCATTTATGAATGAATGTGAGTTGAGTTGTTAGTATAGTTTCCTGTTTTGAGGTTTTGAATAAGAATGATGTGTGGATTAAAGGAAAACTTACTGTAGAGTCCATTCGCTGACCTGTTGACGTAGAAAGGGCCCACCACCCAACAAAGTTCAACATACTTATAGAGTAGTTTTAACATTTTATTTCAATAGTATAACTGTTAGACTAGTTGAAGCTTTGATTCTTTTAGATAATAGCAGTATAGTTTCAGTTTGGGATTTCGATTATATGATAGCTTAGGAATCTTTATTTACTCTATTTTTTCATATGATCTATTTCTGTTCTTAAGAATTTAATTTTTCTTAATGGACATGGATGTTGGAATCAGTAGTCAAACATAATTGAAAAGAACTAGTGAAGTTCACAATAGAATATTGTCAACCACAACATACTCAATATACTGGCGATTGAACTACCCATGCTATGTCTTGATGATTGACATGTGATTTCACTTTCAAAAGTGTGATTGCCCTTTCAGAAGTGTGATTTCATAGTTAGCTTTGTGGGTCAGATAACAGAGTTGATCTATCAAAGAAATCCATCTCATATTTGCATGTGCCCCAATGGAGTAGATAGCTTCTCTATGAAAGGAAACCAAAGTGTGTTTCAGTTTGTTTCTTAATCTAGATTATTTCTATACTCATGACATCAGAATTACCTCTCTTACTGGTGTCTTGTAACTCTATTGATTACGAATACCGGATTGATAATTAATGAGTGCATTATACTAATCATATAAGCAACACAACATTTTGGCATCATTGTCGGGGAATTGCAAATGATAGGAAGTGATTTTAACTTAGATTGTTTGCATAAGTATTTTGAATAATTTTAAATGTTGCTTGAGGGAGGAGGATAAAACATTTAAAATGTGAGTGAAGAGCCACGTAGCCACTAGAGTGGGGTTCTCCGAAGCCAGGTTTCCTTCTTACCTTCTATATAGAATTAGGATTTCAATTGAGTTAAGTATCAATTTTTTTTGCATAGATATAGAGATAATAAGGGTATATTTGTAATCTCTAAAGATTCAAAAACAAACCCCCCCACTAATTCAATGGACATTGGAGAAAGAAAAATTCCACCAGGAGGGAGCTCAAGGGGAGCCATTGAGGCTCCAGAAGAAGAATCTAGAACTAAAGAATCAACACTGGGGCAGATAGAATATGAGTCTGTTGAAGGAACTGAACATTTAGAAGAAACACAAAATCTAGTCTCTGAACCATCTATCAGTGGAGGAGGAGCACCTAGCGAAATGGCAGAAGAAGAAAGAAACGAAAAATGCACCCATTGAGACTGAGACCTCCGAGTTTCCAATCTTAGATATTTTCAGAAACATCAACATGAAGAATATCCGATTATCATCATTACCCACTTTCAGAGGTATGTCAACTGAAGATCCATACTTATTTTTATTCGAGTTTGACATATTATGTAGAAGCTATAACTACTCAGATGATGCCCAAAAACTTAATCTCTTTCCAGCCATAATAAAAGACTCATCCTTGAGATGGTTCATGAGCTTAGGAGAAAATACAATTCTCTCTTGGGATCGGATGAAATAAACATTTTTACGGAAATACCAAGACTATTGTAAGGATAATGCTAAAAATGACATTTTCAAAATGTAGTAAACAAAAGATGAAAGCTCTGAAGACTACTTAGAAAGGTTCTTATACAACTATTAGAAATCAAAATTATTAACCATAGACCCAACTGTAGTAAGAACTGTATTTTTGAAAGGTCTTAGAGATGACTTCATAGAATTTTTTAATTTGTTAAGTTCAGGATATGTGCACCAAAAGACCTTTGCAAAAATTGCAGATTACTGTAGAATATACTAAAGGGGACAAGCTAAAACAGATAAAGGACCAAGAGATTCTTTTAGCAGAAATTCAAGACAAAGCTCAGGGACTATCACCAGAATTGAGTTAGGAAAATTATTGGATAACTTTAAAACAAACATCTTGAGCACAATCAGTAACCAGTAGTCACTATTGAAATTAATGGTATTTCCTTACCAAACACACTCATTGATTTGGGTGCAACAATTAATGTAATTCCTTTTGACACTATGCAAAAACTCAAAATCAACCAGTTAATACCAACCCAAACCATGATAGAGTTGGAAGATAAGTTAGTCATTAGCACTACAGGAAGTTTAGATGATGTCATAGCTACACTAGCTTCTTGGGAATATCTAGTAGACTTTCTAGTCATCTATTCTAAATCATCCTCCAAACCAGGACACCCTGTGGTTCTTGGCTGCCCTTGGCTGGCCACAGAAGATGCCTTTATCAATTGTCGGTCTGGCGAGATGACTATATCCAATGACACACATAGAGAAAATCTTGTTCTCTTCCCTCCTGCCCAACCGGCACAAGAGATACCTCTTTGGCTAGAAAACCCTTATGGAGGGGAAGATTGCATCCAACCATTGTTAACACTTGAACAAGTAAAAGGTATGCAAGAAAAATGAGATGAACAAGTCTTAAGTATATTTTTGGTTGATACAAGCTGCATTGAATATCCTAGGTCTTTTGCGGAATTGTCACACATTTTCAGTTCCGAATTCCAACAAAATTGGCACCCTGATATCACTCAATTATATAATTTATCACCAGCTTCCTCAGAGAAGGAAGAAAGTACTGAAATTTTTGAGATTATCCTAGGAAAACATTTGTATATCAACTCTAGTTTGGAACCAGAACAAAATATACAAGTAATTGAAATGCTCCGAAGACAATTTGATGCCTTTGCATGGGATTATGCAGACATGAAAGGAATTTTCCCTGACACATGCACACATCATATCTACACTAATGACCAAATCAAACTGGTTAGACAGCCTCAGGGAAGGATGAATCCAACCCTCAAATATATTGTAAAAGGGGAATTGCAAAAACTCCTTCAAGACAATCTCGTATACCCCATTTCAGATAGTCAATGGGTGTCTCCACTTGTCATAGTTCCCAAGAAAATGGTAAGTGGAGAATATGTGTATAATTTAGGGAGTTGAACAAAGCCACTCATAGGGATTATTTTCACTTACCCTTCATTGATCAGGTGTTGGATACCTTGTCCAACAAGAAGTATTTATCATTCCTATATGGATTTAGTGGTTATAACCAAATAAAAATAACACCCGAAGACCAGGAGAAGACCACTTTCACCTGCCCATGGGGAACCTATTCTTATAGGGTTCTTCCTTTTGGACTTTGCAATGCCCCAACCACTTTTCAAAGGGTTGTCCTAGACATTTTTTCTGACTTGACCAATGATTGCGTAGAAGTCTACATGGATGACTTTACAGTCCATGGAAATGACTTCCAAGAAGCTTTGACCAGTCTAGAAAAAGTCTTGATTAGGTGTAAGGAAACTAATCTTTCCTTAAGTAATGAAAAGTCAAAGATGATTCTCACTGAAGGTATTGTTTTGGGACATCACATCTCTGGTTCTAGAATGAGAGTTGATCCCGTAGAGACTCACATCATCACACAAATCAGAATACCTTCCTCACAAAAGGAAGTTAACATCTTTTTAGGGCATGTTGGCTACTATAGAAGATTCATTCTGAATTTTACAAGATTAGTTATTCCCTTATTTAATTTATTATCTAAGGAATCTGAATTTAATTGGAATGATGAATGCCAAGTATCTTTTGAAATTCTAAAACAGAAATTGTCAAGTACTC
>SNQJ01S0013059.1:245634-258955 GCA_010110895.2 Picea sitchensis | reverse complement strand
CAGTAAGGATAATCTTGTGGCTGATTTATTATCTAGAATGATTCATCTGGGAGATAATGAACTAGTAGATGATAACTTTCCTTATGAAAATTTGTTTGCTATTTCTACATTTACTCCTTGATATGCAGATATAGCTAACTATCTTGTAACAAGGAAGATGCCTAAGAAATTTTCTCCAAGAGAAAAACATAAAGTAATTCAGCTAAGTGCAAACTACATGTGGCATGATGATTGTCTTTACAAAACAGGACGAGATTTGGTAATCAGAAGATGTGTAAGGGAAGATGAAATCCATGATATTATGCAAGCCTTCCATGATATTATGCAAGCCTTCCATGGAGGCCACTTTACTGACAAGAGGACCGCTTATAAAGTTCTGCAATCTGGTTATTATTGGCCTAATATTTTCAAAGATGCCAGAATTTATGTATCCAATTGCGATGATTGCCAACGAATGGGTAAGCCTACTACACGAGACCAAACTCCACTTCAAGAACAAGTAGTCATTGAGCCTTTCGAGAAATGGGAATTAGATTTTGTAGGGCCCATTAACCCTACATCTAAAAATTAAAAAGTATATACTTGTATGTACTGACTATGTGACTAAGTGGGTTGAAGCAAAAGCCTTACCAACCGCAAGTGAACAATCGGTGGTAGATTTAAATTTTAATGAAATCTTTACTAGATTTGGTGTACCTAGATAAATTGTGACTGATCAAGGGACTCAATTCACCTCTCATCTAGTCAAATAAGTTATAGAATAGTAACATATCAAGCACATATAATATACACCTTATCATCCACAGAGGAATGGACAAGTAGAATCCACCAACAAAGTCATTAAGTCCATTCTTACTAAAAAAGTACAACTACACCACAAGGATTGGGTTGACAGATTACTAGAATCCTTATGGGCTTATAGAATCACCTGGAGGAATACAACAGGATATACACCTTACAAATTTGTGTAAGGGAAGCAGGTGCTTCTCCCCATAGAATTCCATATCAAAACCTTTTGGACTGTTGTACAAGTTGGCATGAACTTAGATGAAGCTCAACAACAAAGGCTCTTACAGCTTAATGAGATGGATGAAATCAGGAAGGAATCACTTCAAAGAACCACCCTTCTTCAAGAGAAGAGAACAAAATGGCATGGCAAGTATCCTAAAAAGAAAAAAATTCAACTGAGAGATTGGGCCTTTTTGTATGACAACAGGTTCAAGAACTTCAAAGGAAATTTAACTACTCGTTGGTTAGGACCTTATGAAATTGACACTGTCTATGATAATTGTTCAATCAGAATAAATAAAATTGATGAACATCAAACACCCCTAATCGTGAATGGGCACCAATTGAGAATTTATAACAAACCCCTGTCAAAAGAGGAATTTCTGACGTGTGTGCTACAAAATTCAGATATGCAGGTGATCAGTAAGGAAGGATATCTTCCTACTGATCCACATTGATTAATTGATTTACATTTTAAACTTTTGTACATAGGTGTGGATTGTGTTTTGTCAAATAAGCTGAAGGTAACAATGGATTCTTACCTCCTTTGTTTTACTTTCGCATTTTGTTTTTGTTAAGTCGATTTATATAATTTATTTGATCTTTCATGAAATTGCTAAAACATCAGTTACAGGCATCAACAATACTCTGTTCTGGTCTGGTACCAGCAGTGCTGATCTAGTTCTAAAAATTATGTTATGGTCTGGTACCAACAGTCCTGCACTAGCCCAGTACCAGAATTTTGTCCTCATACGGTACTATCATGACACATCACCTGATTGACAAATAATTTTATACTTATGTGAAGACATGTAGTAACCCCTTAATTTGGAACCAGGGAGATGAATGCAACATCAAATGGAAGCTCTTATGAAGCAATAATTTCTTTTGGTTATGTTGCTGACTAAAGGGAAGTATTTTTAATTTCTTTTGGTTCTGTTGCTGACTAAAGGAAAATATTTTAATTTATTTTGGTTCTGTTGCTTGAAAAAGAAGACATAATATTTACCTATGTTGTTAAAGGAACCATGATTAATCGGATTCAAAGTATACAGGTTGCCTTTATCTAGTATTTCAGCATGATTAAAGGGATAAAAGTATATTTGCCTATAAGTAACCATTTCACCCTAACTAGACTTCAACAATAATCATTGGATTATCTTTATTAAAGAGTAGCATATGTGTATATGAACACTATCTATCATGGGAACACTACATTTTTTTTTATGGAAGAGGATGTATTAGTACCCTAAGGTAACTTTAGGTCATTCCCTTATGGACAAACTTAGACAAATCATACATCTGGATCATTCTAAAAATGTGCATACATAAGTTTATTTTTCCTTCAGACAAATCTTTAAAGACATTCAAATAAGAGAATATACCTTCTAACCCAATACCATCCCAGCCTGTAAAAGCATTTTCAGATGAGCCTCCCCTGTCACCATGCAAAATAACTCTTTAACAAAAACTAAAATAGGTGATGATGGACTAGAAGCCTCTGATGGAAAAAGGGTTTAAGAGACTAACCCACCGGGATACTGAACAGGTTTGTTGGCAGTGGGTACCGGTCTGTGGTATGACTAGGCAAACCCATCAGGGTACTGAACAAGCCTATTGGCAATGGGGCATTCTTCCTGGGGAAGGTATGTCTCTCACTAATTATCACAACTACCCCATCAGAGTACTGAACAAGCTTGTTGGCAGTGGGTTCTGGTTGAGAAATGTCTCATTTATACTTGTCTAATTGAAAAATTCACTTTTGTCATAAAAAAAAGTGAATACTACAAACAAAGGTCGTTGTTGACACTTATAAGATACAAACTCCATATTAACAAACAAAATGAATACTACAAGAAAATGTCCATTTGAGAATTACCCTAAGTCAACTTTACCGGTATGACATCTAAAGCCTATATTATCTAAGAAGGAAACTTCTTAAGAGTGCATCCTTGACTAGGGATTATAATATACTTATACTGTGAAATTTATCCATAATATCTAATGATAGTAAATCTCTGAAGCAAGTTAGGTTCGATCTGTTCTTTTGGAAAAATATAAAAGACTCCCTATTTTCATTGTTGAATGATTCCCTTGTCAATAAGTCATTAGAATAAAGGCAATTTCAATTTTTAAAGGCATGGGATCATATGCTATGTGATAAATGTACTTTTTGAATTTGATTTGGTTTCTCATCTCTTATTAATTTTCTTCCATTTGTGAATAGTGTGTCGGGCCTTTTTGCATAAGGATATGCAACATCCTTGGCATGGGGGAGGGTAAAAGATCCCCTTTCAGGACTCTTTTTCAAACTCACATATCATCTACAGAGATCATCTTGTTCATTGTACAACCTTGCAGAACCAGACACAAAAGAAGCAACTCAAGACAAGCACAAAATAAAGAAGTATTCATAAAGTATAGGAAATTCCAGTACTAAGCTTCCAGAAAACTTCAGCCTAAAAAGATGAACTCTGACAATCTACAAGCTTCAAATACAAAGGCAGTCACATATGCTATGGGTATTGGTTATGAAATGGTAAAAGCAAAGGTAACATGGTATTATTTATTTTCCTTTGCYTATAAAACTACAAAAGGTATGAAAATGTATGCTAAATCTTATGACCTTAGTATTAAAACCATGCACCTAACTTTCACTTCCCTCATACCCATATTCTTAACCTTAATCAATTCCCTCACCACATAAGTKCTTGAAAAGATGAGGGAGGAAAAAATCACATCAAATTTATGAATGTAGGGATGAACTGAAATGAGCATGCCCAGTAATGATGAGCCACAACCCTAAACCAAGAACGTGCTTCATCCTTAAACCATCATGAATCTATCTCGCACGATTCAACACTAAAATTCATTGCTTAGGGGTCCAATCACCAATCCCAAGCAACAATTATGTCTTGATACCAAACGTCCCATCCCCATCATTGCACTAACATGCAGAAATGAAATGGCTTATTTGGGTGGTGAAGCCATCCAGATGAGCCTCATCTTGTCTTAATTTTTCTTTGCATCATCTTTAATTAAACTCATCATTTGAATTATTGAAGCCATCACCATTTTTCCTATTGTTACCCATCTCTCTCCATTTTTAGAGCCTTCTCCTCTCTGCGATATCCAGTACCAAACCCGTAACTCACAACTGACTAAACCCGCGCGCTACAACCCAGTTTTCACTCACAATTTATAAAGATGGTTGTAGGTAGACATGAACCGGTCTTCCAGATTTATAGGGAGACCGAGGAGTTCCATCTATGTAGAGATAAGTATGCTAGAGCGGGATGGATGCCATTTTTAGATAAATTCACAGGTTGTCATGAGAAGGTATCGCGTGCATTTGTTCAGAGTTACGATGGAGAGATTGTGCACATAGGAAATATGCAGTTAACAATCAATGAAGCAACTTTAAGGGAAACCATGAGATTACCTAGAAGAGGAGCCAAGTATTTAAAAGGAGTAGGAATCAATAAGGAAATGTGCCAACGATTTCTGAAGGAAGACCATCAACACCCTGATTGGAAAAAGGGTATTTCTAGAAACTATATCAAGGAAGAATATCATCCAATGCTTTCTAGTCTTCAATGATACCTCACTTGTGAGGGAAGGTATGTTGTAACCTTATTATATCATCTTAGTATTTTGTTTCACTTTGAAGGAGGCCTTGAAATTGATTTCCCATATTTTTTATGGATGAGCCTGAACAAGATGGTAAGAGGCGTCAAATCCCTATCCAAAACTGAGAAGACTAACATTTATCATCAGGGTCTTATCAAAATTCTAGTTATACATGAGATTAGGAAGCAAGGGTTTAGTTGTAAAACCCTCATCACTCAACACCTTTCCACATAAAATGAACTTGTAGAAGAAACCTAGCCCGCTCTAGATAAAAATAAGGAACCTAAGGAGAAAAAGGGCAAGGCAACCCCACCATCCTCCATAGCAGTAAACAATAAATCTAGTAAACAAGTAAGGCCCTCTTCCTCAGATAATAAGACTCTTAAAAGTCAAGAATCAAAAGGTAAATCCAAATTAGTGGAGGATATATCAGCAGTAGCGCTTGAGGAGAGGGTTCATACGTCAAAATCATTGAGGAAAGAGAAGAGTAGAGATGAACAGTCTATAGAAAAATCTCCTGTAACCATTCCACAAACATAGAAAAATAAAAGGAAGATTGTGAGCACCTCTGATCCATTACCCCCTTATAAAAGAACCACAAGGAGCATGACAAATAAAGGAAAAGCAGTTGTCAGTCCTCATACACATGAAGACCCGATAGATCTTACCTCCCCTTCCCTAGACCTATCAACCCAGGATGACATCCCTAGCTTGACTGGGGAACAAGATACTATTACTTTGTGTGGTATGAGGGAGGAAGTGGAGGAAAGAGAATGCATCCAGCCAAAGACAATAAGGTCAAGGAAGACCTTGACAAAAGAATAAATGAAGAAGAAGATTGGGGAGCTGCAAAAACAAAACCAGGAACTCAAACAAGAAGTGAAGAAATACTAACTACTGGATAGGTATATCAAGAAGGAAAATGAGCAACTGAAGGCAACCAACCAACAAATCCAAGATGACCATGAAGAGACTTCTAATAAGCTCAAGAAGGTAATAATACTCTTGCAATACATTAGGGTCATAAAAAGGGAGTTGAAAGCAGAATCCTTAGTTGTCAACATCATTGGCCCATAGGAGTAGAGAGAATGGAGTCTCAAGTTTTGAATTTTTTTTTAGTATGTTTAAGTTGCATGAGGACATGCAATGATTTTGGCATGGGGGAATGTTGAGCCTCCAAATTGACATCCCCATTACCATATTATAATCCTCATTTATACCTTTTTGGCCTACCTAAGATTTGATCAATGATAAAGAACCCTACCTCCAGTCACTAATAAGGTCATAAGGTAAAGTACAATTGAATTGATGAATTTTGTGGTTTATTAAGCTAGGAGACTAAATATTTCATGTACTAATGCTTAAAATTTCCATGTGTAGCCTTTGACCTTTGGATGAAGTCCAACATTTCTATTCCAACTCAGCTATCCGATACTTATGTGCCAGATTTCCCACTGTCTGAATCTGGTACCAAGCACACCTTCTGTTCAGATCTAGTACCCACAGACTATTCACTGTCGTGATCCGGTACCAATGATCACAGATTTTTCTAGTCTGGTACCAACCAATTGCGTACTGTTAGGATCCGGTACTATCTACCGAATGTCACCTATCACAATTCGGTACCAATACAGGAAAAATAGTATGTTGAGATTGGCTCTAGATCGTGCCCATGTTAATTGTTGAGTGTTTATGAAATCATCAAAGTTATAGCAAGACTATGTTAAGCCAGTTTTTTTATTGCTTCATCCTCATACACTTCATGTCATGGGGATGAAGCTTAAAATATGTCACTGAATATATAAATTTGACAATTGTTGATTTGTAAAAGATTTCACCTCCTTGTGTTTCATGACTAAGACTGTTTAAATAGTCATGGCAAGGATGGTGGAAGTAGTAGAGAGATAGCATATCACAGCATGTGAAGCAACATTACATATTGTAGAACATATCTTGAGTTGAACTTTAATATAAGAATGTCATTTATTTCCATGTCTTGATCATTTATGAATGAATGTGAGTTGAGTTGTTAGTATAGTTTCATGTTTTGAGGTTTTGAGTAAGAATGATGTGTGGATTAAAGGCCAACTTACTGTAGAATCCAGTCGCTGAACTATTGAAGTGGAAAGGGCCCACCTCCCAAAAAAGGTCAACATCCTTATAGAGTAGTTTTAACATTTGATTTCAATAGTATAACTGTTAGACTAGTTAAATCTTTGATTCTTTCAGATAATAACAGTATAGTTTCAGTTTAGGATTTCAATTATATGATTTCTTAGGGATCTTTGTTTACTTTATTTTTGCATGTGCTCTATTTCTGTTCTTATGAATTTTATTTTTCTGAATGGACATGGATGTTGGTAGTAGTAGTCAAACATAATTGGAAAGAACTAGTGAAGTTCATAATAGAATATTGTGAACCACAACATACTCAATATACTAGCGATTGAACTACCCATGCTATGTTTTGATGATTGATGTGTGATTTCCCTTTCAGAAGTGTGATTGCATAGTTATCTTTGTGGGTCAGATAACAGAGTTGATCTATCAAAGAACTCCATCTCATATTTGCATGTGCCCCAATGGAGTAGATAGTTTCTCTGTGAAAGGCAACCAAAGTGTGTTTCAATTTGTTTCTTAATCCAGAATATTTATATACTCGTGACATTAGAATTACCTCTCTTAATGGTATCTTGTAACTCTATTGATTACGAATCTCGGATTGATAATTAATGAGTGCATTATACTAATCATATAAGCAACAGAACAAGTTATGTGGCATTTCACATATCACCGGAAATGGCATGACATGTAACTATCCATCTAGAATAGTCTTACATGTAAATATATTAATTTTCATACCATTATACATCAATCAAACTGAAGTCCCTTATCCATACTATTGGGGCTACCATAATTTTCTACCAGAATTGCTTCAAGGGTTGAAATCAATTAAAACCAACCCAATTAATAAACAATCGATGGTTTCTTTAATGATTTTCTTAATTTTGAACTAGATGTCCTACCATGGATTTTTTTGAGTGGAATATTATTTGGTTTATTTCTTTCTAGAAATTCCACAAGAGGGACCTTGGGAGGAGATGTCATATGCAATTTATCACCATAATATTAAAGGTTGAATATCTCCAGCTGACTATAGTGTGAGTGGTGTTGTACTTGTTGTGATCAAAGGTGCACATTATCTAGGTGGCTTGATTCCAGAGTGAAGACTATATTGACATAGATTCAGTAGATGATCCATAGTTTATTTCGATTGTAAAAAAAGGGTCCATATGGAGGGTCCAGTAAATCCACACTTTTTGATATTATCTCATGTAAGGATTATTTGATGAGAGACCAACCAAAGGAAATTATTTATTTTGGGCCATCCATAGGTGAAATTGGGATTTTAGGATGTAGGATTCCTTGATTGAAAATATCCTTTAGTATATCTCCCTCATCTTAAGATATCATGTCCTTTCTTGATCTTGATTTTCCGAAGGGATGATTCATATTGCCATGTTCCTAAGTGTATGCCTTCATGGATTTGTAAGTCAATATGGGATGTTTTCTACTTTTTACAGGATTTTGGTGAGGTGGAATCATTTTTCCAATAATATTCCACATAGAGGTGTCAGTTTTGGTCCATGTGCATCTGCATGTTGAGAAACAAATCCATTGTGTGTATATAGGCCTTTTTTGCTAGGAATCTGTCCATAATTTCACCTCTTGTCCTCCCTTGATTTCCCAAATATCATGTTCATGTATTAAGGAACGTTTTTTCCAGGAAACATTCGATATGAGTGATCACAGTTTGTTTTCATTCCATCTAATAAGTTGTGTTTCTGCCACATCCAATGTATATTTTCACTGCCACATTGTTAAGCCCTAAATAGTGGCATATTACCCCTTAATTGGGGAATATTACATTAGTAATGTTATTTTATTTATGTTGGCTTGGGTCCATTAGTTGTAATTGTACCTCCTAGTCTCTTATATATACTAAGGAGACCTTTTCATTTGGAATCATCTTGTACTTGAACATTTATGTGCTGTAAAAGGAGGTTTCCAACATGAAGAGGCTTATTATCTGAAATTCTCTCTTTTTCAAGGTGTTGAGTACTTATTCTGAGGTTTTTCTATGACGTTTCAGAAGGAACCCCTTGGAGCATATTTAGTAGATGGATGAAGGTACATTGGGTAAACATTTAGCTCATGAGGCCTTATACTTTCAAAGATATATACTGGGGTTCGAGAATCATCCTGAATTAATTCATTGTGAAATTTTCGCTATAAAACATTTTACGTAATGTTTAAGACCCTAAAATTTGGAGGTTATTCACAGAAATTAGTAAGGTATCTCTGATAAACATTTCAGTTTTTGGGTCATATTACATTTGTAGATACACCTTGTGGAAGATAGGGTATTTGACTAGTCCTATTGACTAGTATAAATAAGGTGTTATGGGTAAAACAATCATAACTTCTTCCTAGAGTATCCAAATTGAGTTAGACTGGTTGCATTTTATAGTGGACAGTCTGTAGTATATCTGGTACAAGTTTCATAATTTTATATCAATTATTTTGTGCAAGGAACACTATACAAGTGATAGCTCCTGGAAAGGACAAAAATCAGCAAGTTGTGGGGAAGTTACAATAAATTCCACTTGGAACATCCAATTTTTATCAGACCTATGGCATTATAGAGAAGAAATATCAGAGAACTATAAAAAAGAAAGTTTCATACCCAGAAGGGCCGAAACTTTGGAGATACAAAAGAAGAAATATTGTCTAGCAGAAGCACCTCAAAATCAATGTTTAAAAGTGATACTTGGCCAACATGCCACCAAAAAATGGAACTTCTACACCAAATTAGCCTCTAGACAGTCCTATTGGGACTCTTGATGAAGGTGAATAAATGTGTAGGGACATAAATGAAATACAAAAGAAGACGGTGAAAAAAGATGAACTACAAGGGATGATGGATTCAATTGAAGCTAAATTGGAGGCAATAATGGATACTAAGATGGATGGTTTAAAAAGGGAGATCATGGAAGGATTGAAAAATTTCCTAATAGAGAGGACACTTGAAAGTGAAAATGTATCCCATGAAATTCATGATGAGGACACAAGGAAGATGAATCAAGAATGGAGAAACTCCAATTTTGGGTTGAAGACCAACCACGTTCCTAAGATCGATGTGAGGAAGTTTGATGGCAAGGACCCAATCACATGGATACTTCAGATGGAGCAATTATTTGATCTACATAATGTTCCACATACACAAAAGGTATGAATTGCTTCTTTATATTTAGAACTCAATCAATTTGTATGGTATCGATGGCTTTGTTCTCGCAAATCACTTGTCACTTGGACAATTTTCATGGAATAAATGATAGCACACTATGATGATACAAGGAGCAATACCTTCTTTAGCCAATTGATAAATCTCAAGAAAAAGGGTTCAGTTACAGAGAACATTGAAAACTTCCAAAGATTGAATATAAAGGTAACAAATATTCTAGATGAGCACTTGATTGATGTATTCATATGAAATTTAAAGTATAACATTCAACATGAGGTTCTCCTTTGGGAACCCAAATCATTGGAGAATGCATTTAGGGTGGCAAGAAATGTTGAAAGTAAAAATATGGCTATGGCTACTAGAAGGACCAATCCTAATATCTATCGAGAGAATAATGTTCCTTCTTCTAAAAAACCTCAACCTACAAGGTTGACACCTCAAAAATTGGAGGAAAGAAAAGAAAAAGGTTTATGCTTTACTTGTGACATCAAGTATAGTAAGGGACATAAGTGTGGTGAGAAGAAATTATTCTACATAGATTGTGAAGAGGAAGAGGAACAAGAACAAGAACAAGAACCATCTCAAGATGAAAATGTAGAAGCGATTTCTTCTGAAGAGTTAACTCCCATGATATAGTGTAATGCATTGGTTGGAATTAGCACTCCTCAAAACCTCAATATCGAAGGATATATAAAAAATAAATGGGTAATAGTCCTAATTGATTGTGGTAGTACTCATAATTTCATTCACTATAAATTAGCCAAAGCTCTCAATTGCTTTGTATATCCAGTGCCAGAGTTTCAAGTAATGATTGTAGATGGAGTAACTATCAATTGCTCAGGAAAATGCAATAAGATCAATCTTACTATGGGAGAATATGTAATGAATAGTCCAGTGATTTATATACCCATGGGTGGTGATGATGTCGTACTAGGAATCCAATGGTTACAATCATTAGGAACAATGGCTTTTAATTTTTAAGAACTTTTCATGAAATTTTCATTGGAAGGAAAAGAAATTGAGTTAAGASGTATCACTAGGAAACCCAGTAAGGTGATAAGCTCTAATGGCATGACAAAATTATTGAAAAGGGGGCATCAAGGTGTTATTGCACAACTATGCTCAATAGATGTTCAAACATTTAAGCCATCTATTCACAAAGATCTCCAAGGKATTATTGATAAGGATTCCAAAGTATTTGAAGATATTCCCAAAGGTCTTCCACCCACTCGAATTCAAGATCATGATATTCACCTAATTCTTGGGAGTTTTCCTCCTAACATCAAGCCATACAGATACCCTTATGCCTAGAAGAGTGAAATTGAGCATATGGTTGAATAAATGTTAAAGGTTGGAATTATTAGACCTAGCCAAAGTTCTTACTCTGCACCGGTGGTAATGGTATTCAAGAAATATGTCTCATGGCATATGTGTCCAGATTATAAAGAGCTCAACACAATCACTATTAAAGAGAAGTTTCCCATTCCTGTCATTGATGAATTGTTAGATGAACTACATGGAGAAATCTATTTCACAAAGTTGGATCTCTATTCAGAGTATTATCATATTAGAATGAAGGAAGAAGATATCCCAATAACAACATTCTGAACTCATGAAGGCCATTATGAATTCTTGGTCATGCCTTTTGGCCTTACAAATGCACCTTCCACATTCCAAGGGTTGATGAATTCCATTTCCATCCTTCAAACATTTGTGTTAGTATTTTTTGATGATATACTAATCTATAACAAGTCTTGGGAGGATCATGTGTGACATGTTGACAAGGTGCTACAACTACTAAAGGAGCAACAACTATATGCCAAACCGTCCAAATGTTTATTTTGGGTGAATGAGGTAGAGTATTTGGGTCATATTGTATCGCATGAAGGTGTTAAGGTAGACCCTAACAATATTAAGGCCATGATGGACTTCCTGATTCCCAAAACATTGAGAATCTTAGAGAATTTTTGGGTTTGACAGGTTACTACCGCAAGTTTGTTCGGAACTATGGGAGAATAGCAGCACCTTTAACTGCACTAACTAAGAAGGATGCATTTTCATGGACTTCATAGGAAACTAAATATTTTGAACAACTTAAAGAGGTGATGTGTAAAAATCCTGCCTTGACCACACTAGACTTCATAAAAACCTTTATTGCGGAACGTGATGCCTCAGGAAATGGCATTGGTGTTGTCCTAATGCAAGAAGGAAGGCCCTTGGATTTTGATAGTCGGCCACTCAAGGGAAAAGACTTACACAAACCCATTTATGAGAAGGATATGATGGCAATACTACATGCATTGAAGAAATGGTTCCCTTACCTAATAGTTAGGCACTTCAAGTTCAAAACAGATCATGATAGTCTTAAATACTTCTTGGAACAAATACTGTCTTTAGAAGAACAACAAAAATGGGTGACCAGGATATTGGGTTATGATTTTGAAATCATCTATAAAAGAGGGAAGCAAAATGTTGTGGCAGATGCACTCTCAAGAAAGGATGAATATGTTAAGGCCTTTCTCTGTGCTATCTCGATCATCCAACCTGATTGGATAATAAAAGCGAGGGATGAATGGAAGAATGATGAAAATGTGTGGCCTCTCATTCAAAGGTTGCTTAAGGATTCCAATGCATCAGATACATTTACATGGAAAAATGATTCACTATGGTACAAAGATCACTTATATTTATGTAAGAACTCCCAACTCAAACAAAAGGTACTATTGGAATTGCACACCTCTCNGGTAGGAGGGCACTTGGGATTTTTGAAAACCTACCATAGGGTCAAGAAGGAATTATTTTTGGATGGACTTAAAACTTATGTTCAAAGGTTTATAGAATAATGTTTGGTTTGCCAAAAAAATAAGGTGGGAACAATTAAGACCCCAGGTCTTTTACAACCATTAGCCATCCCAAGTCAGTGCTGGGAGGAGGTTTCCATGGATTTCATCACAGGGTTACCGAAGTCTGAAGGAAAGAGTGACATCATGGTGATTGTTGATAGACTGACCAAGTACGCACACTTTTGTGCACTCTCTCATCCCTTCAAATCCAATACGATTGTCACTGCATTCATAGAGACAGTTAAAAAACTACATGGAATCCCAAATATTATTGTAAGTGACAGAGATCCTATCTTCACTGGACATTTTTGGACATAATTATTTTCTTTTTTGGGTACTCAATTGGCTCATAGCTCATCCTAACATCCTCAATCTAATGGACAAACCGAGATAGTAAACAAATGTCTAGAAGGCTACCTTCGTTGCTTTGTCTCTGATAAACAAACACAATGGTTCAAATGGTTACCCTTGGCAGAATGGTGGTATAACACTTCCTTTCATACTGCAACAAAAATGACACCATTTATGGCACTCT
>SNQJ01S0013059.1:231867-244947 GCA_010110895.2 Picea sitchensis | reverse complement strand
TGTTAAGCCCTAAATAATGGCACATTACCCCTTAATTGGGGAATATTACATTAGTAATGTTATTTTATTTATGTCATCTTGGGTCCATTAGTTGTAATTGTACCTCCTAGTCTCCTATATATACCAAGGAGACATTTTCATTTGGAATCATATTGTACTTGAACATTTATGTGGTGTAAAAGGAGGTTTCCCCCTTGAAGAGGCTTATTATCTGAAATTCTCTCTTTTTCAAGGCGTTGAGTACTTATTCTGAGGTTTTTCTATGAAATATTGATATTTGGTTCTTAACACACATCCTTGCATAGAGATACTCTAGGTTAATGAGCCATCACCACCATATTTTTTCTCCCATGTCTCGATTAAGCAAGGAAGGATATTTGAGTCCTAGACCTCCCAAATGATTGGGCTTGCAAAGTGTTTTCGATTTAACCAATGCCCATTTATGTTCCACCTTGGTACCCTTCCATAGGAACTTCCTTTGGAAATTATTATTATTATTTTTATCATTGATTTGGGGGTTGTCAGGGCTGAGAAGACATATATTGGAATTTCCTACAAAACAAATTTTAGAAGCTATACCAGAGGGCCTGCTGGAATAAGAGAGAAGACGGTCCAAGATTTGAGACATTTGTCGATGGCAATAATTAGACTCTCCCATGAGTATTTTCTATGGGAATTATCAATTATGGGGTTGCTGAGGTATTTATATGAAAGGGATATTCCTTTGAATACTAGAATGTGAGTGATGTGAGATTGTATGGATGCAGGCTTATTAAAAAAGAAAATATGGGATTTCTCAGTGTTAATGGATGTACCAGAATCTTCACTGAAATCATTAATAATGATTTGAATGTACCTAGCCTATCTGGAAGTGGGGGATCCCATCATCATAGTGTCATACGCAAATTGAATTTGAGAGATAGGAGGATAAACACCATGCAAGGGGAGGTCTGTTAGAGAACCATCCACAATAGATGCTTTAATGTGATATTTGATGCCTTCTTCCATTATGAAAAACAAAAATGGGGACAAAGGATCACCTTGTAGAATTCCTCTAGAAGGGGAAAAAAAGAAAGAGGGAAAACCATGTATAAGGATGGAGAAGAAGGATGAAGAGGTAAGGGACATAATCCAATTGATCCAAGATTCATTAAAGACCAAGGCTTGGAGAATAACTCATGTATTTCTAGCTGAGTGTGTCAAAATGATTTGAGAGATCTAATTTAATTAGCGTACTAGGGGTTCAATAGGATTTCAAGAAATGGATGAACTCATGGGAACGGATGAGACTGTCCATAATTTGTCTACCTTCTACATAACCAAATTTCTTAGGAGGCATAATGAAAGAGAGAATAGGTTTGAGTTGAATATATATTACCTTGACGATGATATTGTAGATGACATTACACAACGCGATTGGGAAGAATTGATTTGGATAAGATGATTTCTCTTATTTGGGGATTAGAGTGAGAAAAGTGGCATTGAGAGCCATAACATCTCCAATATTGTTGTGAGAATACTTGATGAGTTTACATACCTATTATGGCATAGACCCTCGACCCTCGGGCCAAGATCCGCTCAGGATATTTTCCAAAACCTCCACAAGAGTCAAAAGGGACTCGTTTTCTTTGACCAAGCAAGAGATCGGGTCTCGTGAGTTTGCGGCTTTTAACACAATTCCACAGTTCTCAGCAATAGATGAGATGTGAAACTGTGAATGGGCATAAGGTATAATCACTTATCCCTTATCTCCCCTTTTCAATATGACCACAACCAAGGCCTGGCGCGAGCACTTTCGCGACTCGCGACTTAGCGAGTTGGATAGTCATGGACTCTTGACTCCTCCAGCGCCCCAAAAATCGATAATCGAATTGATGATATGGAGGATGGTGTATGGCCCCTTTCTGTTATCTCCCTTTACAAATGACCACCATCTAGGCTAAGTACTAGCCCCTCTCACAAATCGTGACTTCACGAGTTAGAGGGTCATAAATTGTTGCTCTCCCCTTGCGAACCTCTGAAGTACGATAAGTCAACAGAGTTTTGACTCCTCCCAAGTGATGTGTACACACCAACTATCACCCACTTTCACCTTTTCTTCATGCTAAGTTAGCGCCACCTGTCGTGCGTGACTTCGACATTCGTCGTTTCATAACCTCCATGATCACATCAAAGGTTTATACACCTTGAAACCTTGATACGCGATATGAAGGGGGGGTTGATCCAACGGTTCTCCTGCTGCTAAAATCCAAAGGCCTATATTTCCCGCCTTATACCTCGTGACTCAGGACTTGGAACGACCCAGGAATTGGTCTTCCTTCCAAACCCACGAACCCCCAAAACCCCGAGAAAATCTGACAGCTCGAATGCGATCAACGACTCCCATTGATCCTCAGCTCCCAGGTGATGGGTTCCTCCTGAGCTTATGGGTGTTGAAAGACACCCAGTCTTAGTCCCTCCACTAGTCTATCATATCCAATGGCTCACGGAACTTCGACACTTCTCCTTGAAGCAATTCCACCATCCGTTTTCAACTCCACGAGGACTTCTTTACAATTGACATGGCATCCTCCCTCCTGAACTGAACTCCCGCAAGACGATTTTGACCTCTGTCTCCCTTTGAACACTTCAAAGGCTCTATCCCTTCTGATATTTCTCTTGCAAATTCAAGGCTTCCAAAAGGATCTCTACGTGCACTCCTTGTAGAAAATTTCAAATAACCTCTAGTTATTTTGGAACTTCGAATATGCGCTCTCTGCAACAACAGTCTTTCAATATTCCTCTTGGGTTTGTAAAATCCAAGACCTCACCCACCCTGTGCACACCTTGCATGGCTCTGTTCCTTTCTAGCACTTCTGCCTGTAAAGACACAATTGTATACTTCCTGAGAGTTCTAAGATGAAACCCAGAACTTGGTCAATGCACTCCTTGCAGACCCTCCATTGCACTCTTTGAAGGAATTCTCAGAAAGAGAAACAACTGAAAATCATTCTCCCCTTATCCAGAATTCAAACATTCAACATAGAATTCTAGAGCCTGCACACACACATAGCATTGAAAGAAAATGCATATAGAGAATGCAAACAAGCCTGTAACATACCATTTAACAAGTGGTTCCAACAACCATAAAAAACACATAGATTTGGAATCAAATATTTCTTCTATTAATTCCATTGCTCCTGTACATGGTAAATAACAACAACTAAACATGCATAAAATTCTCTATTCTCTTCTATTCTCCTTTGCAGATCTACAACTTACGAATTCTGAATTATGTTGTTACAATGATACAAGGGTTGAGGGTGTTTATCATCTGTTTTCCCTCCTAAGCTCCTAAACTGTCTAATCTATCATTTAAATCTACCTACTTGCATTAAACACACATAAATTCCTATTACATCTGGCGGATAGGAGCATACGCTCCAAAATCAGTTTGGATCTTCAAGCCATAAATGCAATTGCACTTTCCTCCCATCCATTACATTATTGTTTCATATTTTGAAATTCACAACGTTTTCACGAAAACCTATTTAATTTCATATGCGCATCCAATTGTCTCCTTGGTTTTAGGCATGCACTTGGGCTTTATACGATTCTCGTGCATCATACTCCCTCACTTGAAAATTTTCATGAACTCTTGTTCATGATATCTTGCATGGTCTATCCATGTCTTTGAATTTCTACTTCATTCTCCCAGCTGGCAACTTCAATTGGATTTCCTTTCCACTTGGTCAAGTATTCAAAATACTCTTTTCTTTCTGCTAATCCTCTTGTCAATTATGCTTTCCATCTATGGCTTTTTAGCTACAGGCATTTGTTTTGTCCATTGAATATTTTCTTGTTCATCGTCTGCTCCTTCTTCTTCAGCTCTGTAAGGGTAAAAATCCGTGATATTGAATATAGGTGAGATTCTGACCCCATCGGGTAATTCAATCTCATATGTGTTTGCCCCAAATTTCCTTATGACCTTGCACAGTCCAATTTTTTTCATCTTAAGCTTGTTATACGTTCCCCTTGGGAACCTTTCCTTTCTCAAATGCGGAAGAATGAAATCACCAACTTCAAATTGAAGTTCTCACCTATGTTGATATTCTCTACACTTGTACTCTTGACTTGAACTTTGCAACCGCTCCCTAATTCTGTTGTGAAGCTCCTTCATTCTTTCTTCAAAGTCATTTACACTAGCACTCTTGAATTCAGCTTGTTCTCAATCTTTCAACTCAAAAAATCCCCTTGGCTACATTCCATATACAATATGGAATGGACTCTTCCTTGTGCTTCTATTGAGTGAATCATTGTAAGCGAATTCTTCCTATGGAAGAATGTGATCCCATTGACTGTGGTATTCAGTCACTAAGCTTCTTAACAAATCTCCCAAGCTCGTGTTCACGACCTCTGTCTGTCCATCCATCTGAGGATGATACACTGAGCTAAAAGACAAGTTTGTCCCCAGATTCTTCCATAAGGTCCTCCAGAAATGTCCCATGAACTTAGTATCTCAATCAGAAACAACACTCTTTGGCAAGCTGTGAAGTCTAATGAATTCCTTGAAAAACAGGTTCGCAATATGAGTTGCGTCGCTGGTTTTCTGGTATGGTATGAAATGTGCCATATTTGAAAATATGTCCACCAGTACAAAGATTGAATCATATCCCCTTTGTGTCCTTGGCATTCCTAATATGAAATCCATGCTCACTGCATCCCACGCCCTTTTGGGTATGGGTAAGGGCTGGTATAACCCTGTGTTCTACATCTTTACCTTCGTGTGTTGGAAAATTCTGCATCTATCCACAAATTTATTCACATCTTTTCTCATCCCCGACCAGTAATATGATCCATTCAAATTTGAGAACATTTCTTCATGACTGAAGTGTCCGACCAATCCTCCGTTGTGCTTCTCCTTCAACAGATTCTCCCTCATGGAGAATTTTGGAATACATAGTTGATTACCTTTGAACAATAATCCATCCTGGATCATGTACTTGGTCCATTGGCTTCTGTCCTTGAGAATTGGATTCTCATACGCCTCATATGCCTATTTGAAATATGGATCATCCCGGTACAATTCTTTGAGGTTAACAAAACCCAAAGTCTTGACTATGAATTCCTACATAAGCAAACATTTCCCGCTCAAAGTGTCAACAACTTTGTTAGCAGTTCCAAAAATATGCTTAATCGCAAAAGTAAAATTCTGCATGAACTCAACCCATTTAGCATTTTTTTGGTTCAAATTCTTTGGTCGAGTCACGAATTGCAAAGCATGATTATCCCTATACAAAATGAACTCTTTAGGAACCAAATAGTGCCTCCATTTATTCAACGCTTGTATGACTACGTAGAATTCTTTGTCATACATGGAGTACTTCATCTTTGCTTCATTTAGTTTTTCACTGAAATATGCGATCGGCCTGTTGTCTTGACTCAAGACCGCTCCAATGGAAAATCCACTCACATCACATCTGACCTGGAATGTCTTGCTGAAATCTGGCAAAACCAGAATCAATTGCTCAGTGATCTTCCTTTTCAGTAGGTTGAATATCTTCTCCGCTTCGTCTATCTAGTGAACATATTTATGCCGCTTCTTCATCGTATCCATCATCAGTGCGCTAATTTCACTGAAGTTTCAGATGAATTTCCTTTAGAAGCTAGCCAACCCATGGAAGATTCGAACTTCAAATACTCTCTTCGACGATGGCCAATCCTTATTCACCTTTATCTTCTCCGGATCCATTTTCAATTCATTTGCAGAGATAAAAAAACCCAAATAAATGAGTTATGTTCTCATAAATGACGATTTCTTCATATTGATCAACAATTTTTCTTGCTGCAATCTCCTCATCATGGAAGTTAAATGCTTCAAGTGTTCTTCTTCAGTTTTGCTGAAGAGTAATATATCATCAAGATATACAATCATATATTTTCCAATGAAGTCCTTCAGAACCTCGTTCACTAATCTCATGAAGGTGCTCTGTGCATTCGTCAAGCCAAATGGCATGACAAGCCATTCGTATAACCCCTCATTGGTTTTGAATGTTGTCTTCCATTCATCACCTTCCCTCATTCTAATTTGATGGTATCCTCTTTTCAAATCAATCTTTGAAAAATATTTTCCTTTGCTCAAGCAATCCATCCTTGGAAAAGGAAACCTATATCTGATGGTAATATTATTGATTTCCCTTGAGTCAGTACACATTCTCCAGCCCCCATATTTCTTTGGGATAAGAATTGTCATAACAACGCATGGACTCAAGCTCTCCCAAATCAACCCTTTGTCCATCAAATCCTAGACCTGTCTCTTAACTTCTTCATTTTCTTGCGGTGTCAACCGATATGCTGCTTTGTTCAACAAGCTAGCTCCAGGTATAAGATCAATGTGATGAATTATACTCTTGATAGGTGGCGACGAATAGGGTAGTTCATCCACTACTATATCAACAAATTCTTCCAACAACTCCTGGATTTCTTCCGACAAATCATCTATTTTCGTACTAGTCAAAACAATTTTGGGTTTCCTAACCACAATAAATTGTGTGTCTTCCTTCTTATTAACCTCCTTAAGAATTTCCTTCCCACTCATGAGAAGTACGGTGTTGTTCACCTCTGGTACCACTTCTTTATCCTTAATAGGCAACAACATGTGCATCCTACCATTTTTTTCTAGAGTGTATGTGTTCTTTTTCCCATCATGCACCACATTTATGTCATATTTCCATGCTCTACCCAACAATAGATGACAAACATCCATGGGAATGACATCACACAAAATCTCATCTTTATATCCCCCTATTTTAAATTCAAATAGACACTGTTTAGTGACATTCACCTGATGTCCTTTTTGTAGCCACGAGACTTTAATGGGCTTGGATGCGCAACAGTCTCCAACTCCAACTTTTCTACCATTTCCATAGATAAAAGATTTTATGTACTACTGTTGTCCACTATGACCTTGCATACCCTATATTTGGTCTTGCAAGAAGTCTAAAACAAACTGTTTCTTTGGGATGGGTTCTCTGGCTCCTTCTCTGGCTTCAAGAGAACTTTCCTCATCAACAAAGATCTTCCACCCTCAGCGTCTTCTTCCTCAACATTCCGTCCTTGAGCTTCGATAATGTGAGTTTCACCACCTTTCTTCCAATCTGGACACTCATAGGATTTATGTCTGATTTTTCCATAGACAAAGAATTTCACTTCACCTCCTCTACCTCTTCCTCGAGGAAAAGTATTTCTATCAGCATACTGCCTCCCCTGTGAGCTTCCTCCTCTCTCAGACTGAGTTTGTGGTTTCTTCCCCTCCTCTTTAGGATTCTGAGTTCTGTCTTGGGTAATTGTCTTCCCTCTGCTTTGAATTCTACCTAAGCCTCTTTGACCATGCTTTCGGCTCAACTTCTCTTCAGCTTTTAGAGCCATATGATAAGCATCTTCTACGATTTGGATGGTCATCATGCTCATCTCGTCCTGAATGTCATATTATAGACCATTCATATATCTGGAAACTTTCTCATCATCCCTTTCCCGATGAACTGCTATGATGTTTATCCTGTAGAAATCTTCAGTGTATTCTTTCACTATCATCATCTTCTACCTCAAATTTTGCATCCTCCGAAACAGATTAATTTGATAATCTCTGGGTATGAATTTGTCCTTCATTTTTGCGACCATTATGTCCCAGCTCTTGATTTTCTGCTTGCCCTTGCAACGCCTATCAGCCTGCAGTTCATCGCACCACAGTGATGCATGCCCTTTAAGTCTAGTAATGGCATGTTTAATTCTTTTGTCTTCTTCAACATCCTCGTAGTTGAAGTATTTGTCTAGAGCCCTAATCCAATATAGAAGCTCTTCAATGTCTAATTTACCTTCGTACATTGGAATGCCCATTTTTTCCCTGGCACCTATTCTTACAACAACTCTAAATAAGCATTCTTTTGTAGCATCTTCGACTGCAATTTATTCTCCTTCATTTCCATCTTCATTTTCACTTTCAATTTCACTGATATCTCTAGCATCAACTGTTCATCTCTATGTTGTATCCATAACATCAAGCCTAGCACGTAATTCACACATCTCTCTTTCCACTACTGGATCAAGTATTGGCCTCTCTCTTATTCTCGGCGGCATGGATAGAAAATTCCTCTTTTCTCTCTGATACAGAAAGCAAAGAATTTGTTTTGTGCTCTCATACCACAACTGGCGCAGACCCCCGACCCTCAGGCCAAGATCCGCTCAAGATCTTTTCCAAAACCTCCACAAAATTCATAAGGGACTCTTTTTCTTTAACCAAGCAAGAGATCACGTCTCGTGAGTTTGTGGCCTTTAACACAATGCCACAGTTCTCAGCAATAGCTGAGACGTGAAACTACGAATGGGCGTAAGGTAAAAGAACTTCTCCCTTAGCCCCCCTTTTCAATATGACCACAACCAAGGCCTAGCACGAGCCCTTTCACGACTCACAACTTAGCGAGTTGGAGAGTCATGGACTCTTGACTCCTCCAGTACCCCAAACACTGATAACTGAACTAGCGATATGGAGGATGGTGTATGGCCCCTTTCTGTTAGCTCCCTTTATAGATGACCACTGGCTAGACTAAGTACTAGCCCCTCTTGCAACTCCCGACTTCACGAGTTGGAGGGTCGTAAACTGTTGCTCTCCCATTGCGAACCTACGAAGTACGATAAGTCAACAAAGTGTTGACTCCTCCCAAGCGACGTGTCCACACCAATTGTCGCCCGCTTTCACCTTTTTTTCACGCTACGTCAGTGCCACCTATCGTGTGTGACTTCGACGTTCAGTGTTTCATAAGCTCCGTGATCACAACAAAGGTTTATACACCTCGAAACCCTGATACAAAATATGATGGGGGGGTTTATCCAACGGTTCTCCTACTACTGAGATCCAATAGCCTGGATTTCCTGCCTTATACCTCATGACTCAGGACTTGGAACGACCCAGGAATTGGTCTACCTTCCAAACCCACGAACCCCGAAAACCCCAAGGAAATATAATGGCTTGAATAAAATGTGATCAACGGCTCCTGTTGATCCTCGGCTCCCAAGTGATGGGTTCCTTCTGAACTTATGGGTTTTGAAAGACACTTAGTCTTAGTCCCTCCACTGGTCTATCAGATCCAACGACTCATGGAACTTCGACACTTCTCCTTGAAGCGATTCCACCATCCGTTTTCAACTCCACGAAGACTTCTTGCCAATTAGCATGGCATCCTCCCTCCTAAACTGAACTCCCACAAGATGATTTCAACCTATTTCTCCCTTTGAACACTTCAAAGGATCTATCCCTTCTGAGATTTCTCTTGCAAATTCAAGGCTTCCAAAAGGGTCTCTACGCGCACTCCTTGCGGTAAATTTCAAATAACCTCTGGTTATTTTGGACATTTGACTCTGTGCTATCTACAACAACAGTCTTTCAATATTCCTCTTGGGTTTGTAAAATCCAAGACCTCACCCAGCTTGTGCACACCTTGCACGACTATGTGCCTTTCTATCACTTTTTCCTGTAAAGACACAATTGTATACTTCCTGCGAGTTCTGAGAGGAAACCTAGAACCTGGTCAATGCACTCCTTGCGGACCCTCCACTGCACTCTTTGTAGGAGTTCTCAGAAAGAGAAACAACTGAAACTCATTCTCCCCTTATCAAGACTTCAAACATTCAACATAGAATTCTAGAGCTTGCACACACACATAACATTGAAAGAAAATGCATACAGAGAATGCAAACAAGCATGTAACATACCATTTAACAGGTGGTTCCAACAACCATAACAAACACATAGATTTGGAATCAAAGATTTCTTTTATTAATTCCAGTGCACCTGTACATGGTAAATAACAACAACTAAAAATGCATAAAATTATATGTTCTCTTATATTCTCCTCTGCAGCTCTACAGCTTACGAATTCTGAATTATGTTGTTACAATGATACAAGGGTTGAGGGTGTCTATCGTCTGATTTCCCTCCTAATCTCCTAAATTGTCTAATCTATCATTTAAATATACCTACTTGCATTAAACACACATAAATTCCTATTACATCCGGCGGATAGGAACATACGCTCCAAAATCATTTTGGATCTTCGAGGCATAAATGCAACTGCACTTTCCTCCCATCCATTACATTAATGTTTTAGATTTTAAAATTCACAACATTTTCAAAAAAATGTATTTAATTGCATCTACGTGTCTAGCTGTCTCCTTGGTTTTAGGCACACACTTTGGCTTTATACGATTCTCCTGTATAATATTCTCATACTAGATTCCAACAATGATGGAAAAAATATTTGGTGAAGCCATCTGAGCCTAAGGATTTTCCTGTAGGAACATCCTTGATGGCTTGGTATACTTCTTATAAGGTTATTGGTCTAAGGAGAGCATAGTTATGTTCAGTCATGATCAAGGAGGGGATGTGTTGAGTTATTTTTGTGATGGCCTTTGATCTGTCTGAATTGGGATTAGAAAGTAAAGTATGGTAGTAAGAGACTAATTCATGCTCAATTCCTGGGTGATATTAAGTAAATTGACCCTGATCATCCTCTGGTATGGTGATGTGATTGATGTTTCTTATTTGAATCATTGATGTGTGAATTTTGTTTTAAATTTTTCTCTCCATATTTTATCCATTTAATTCTTGACTTATGTAGCCAAATAGTTTATTCTTGGGAATATCTTTCTTCCAAATGTTGTTGAATGCGACTCTCTTCCTCCATTAACTGATCCGATCTTCCCTAAGTGATGATTTTATATCAGATTTCTTTCATCCTCATATCCAACCACCTTTGGTCTTGGAATATATTTCCAAAATGGTTTTGTTGCATTCTTTCAGGTGTTTCTTGAAAATTTTGATTTTTTCTTAAATTGATACATTAGTTTACCATAGGGAATGACTACCTCCTTCCACCATTATTGAACATTACCCTGGAAATTAGGGTGGGATAATTTTTTTTTCAAACCTGAATGGTTTGTTTTGAGGAGTGATGACAATGTCTAACCAAAGCTAGAATGACCAATGGTCTGATCTGGCCATAGAAAATATGCTTGATTCCAGGATCTGGCCTTCTATCATTAGTGATTCAAAAATAAAAAAATGATCCAGATGACATGCTATATTTTTGGAACCTGATCTTATGTTGGTCCAAGTGTATTTACCATTTATGTTCTCTAGATCCACTAGTCACAATCTAGTGATGAGATTTTTAAATCCTTCACTATCAGCCTCAAGCATGTAGATTCTGCCTCATTTTTCATATAAGGATAGTATAATATTAAATTCTCCACCAACTATCCATCTTCGGTCTTGAATCAATGAACCGATACCTTCTAGGTTGGATAATAATCTAGTTTTGTCTGGGGGAGTATGTGGCCCATATACGTTGGTGAGAAATTCCTCCTTGTCTGACCCAATTTCCCTATAGTTTGCTATAATAGACCATCTAGTCATGCAAAAATTATCTAGGATGACAGTGGAAGGATTACAGAGTATAAATAATCCCCCAGATGCCTATGAGTCTTTATTTATGGATTTATATTGTCTCCAACACCTCATGAAAATGAGGTCAACTTCAATACTAAGACATTTGGTTTCTTGAATAAAAGGAATATGCGGATTTTCTGCAAGAATTCAATTTTTGAGGAGCCTTTGGTTATTCTTCCCATTAAGTCCCCTTATATCCCATGATATTATTTTCATGAGGAAGGTTGGGAGGGGAGATGATGGAAACTCTCAGTAATCAGTGTTAAAGTTTAAGCTATTATTAGGTTTATTTTCAATTTACTAGATAACCATAGCATAGATAGGATCATTGAGATAAACACAATCACAAGATACACAACATTTATCCTGGGAAACCCTCATGGGGAATAAAACCTAGAAAAAAATTCCTTAATATAGATAGCCAATACAATGCCAAGACAATAAACCAAACACTAGAGAATATCCTCTCCCAAGAAATGCACCTCTCTCTCTTCCTTCTTCCGGCAACTGGTAACTGTAGTTTCCTTCAATACTTGCACACTAGATGAGTGAGTTGAGTGAGTGAACAAATGAGTGGATGGATTCCTTTATTGATACAAGATGGCAAGCGCTGAAAGGAGGTGTCTCTTCACTGGCAGGGCCGACTTGTCTTTCTGGGTGGTTAGAACCACTCTAATTTGCCTGGGGGGAAACTTCTTAATTTGCATATTACAATTAGGGTTTGACCAATATGAAAAAGGGGATTTGGTCAATTACAATGCCCGACATGATCAATCCACAAAAGGGTATTGATCTAATGAATAATAAATATATTTTATCTTTTACTTTATCCACAAAAGGGGATAAGAATATTCTTTTAGTTACACAATATTTTAACACTCCCTCTTAACAAGAAGGATATTCTTTATCTTTTGACAGTTCACTGGATTTCATCATCAACTAGATAACATAATCAATTGGGAAACATCATCAACTGGGTAACATGAGACACTTGGTCATCTGACATCACGATTGGCATATCTATAAATCATCAGAAGTTTTGTTCTCTTTATCTTCACGCAGAAGATACTCTTTCTTTATTTCATCTTCACACAGAAGATACTATTTCTTATCTTCACAAATGAGATATCTTATCTTCACACATAAGATATCTTATCTTCACATAGAATATGTCCTATGAGTTTTTCCATTCCTTTTATGTTCTCCCTTCTCTTGTAGTCATCTATCTCACCCATCCACTAGGGAGGACTACTACCATAACTTCACTTCTAGTCATCCCACATGAACTAGAGAAGATAAGATGCAAGCCTGGGCAAGACTATACTCCCATTCCATGTTCCACACAAGATCACGACAAAAAACTTGAGATCCAACTAACCATTCAACATGGCCAAGGTTTGTGTTCCAGGCTACTCAATCCTTGGCCAGAGGAGAGTATCTGCCTTCTTCCCCTTGGAGAAACATCCACACTCCTCTCTATGAGGGTATTCTAGCATGTCCCTAGAGTATCCAAAAATCAACACTTGAACAGAGGCCAATCTTGGCAAATTTCTCATTCCCCTTCTCTACAAAGGTTTCTTCCTTCTCTACGAAGGTCT
>SNQJ01S0013059.1:180916-226633 GCA_010110895.2 Picea sitchensis | reverse complement strand
ATTCCAACTCCTAATCTAGATTTTTCCCCTACTGTGGGATTGAGATACGCTTTGTGAACTTTTCTAATCTATTCGAGAGGGAGGTCAAGTAGATATTGTTTTCCATAGGCCTCCTCAAGATTGACTAGGTCTATCCATTCCAATTTCTTCTTGTCCACCTCTATCTCCATGTCACTGCCATCATCTAGGATTTAGTCTATAGTTAATGGGTCAGTCTCTATTTTGGGAATGATTTGTTTGATAAAAGGAGTTTGGATTTGAAACCTCACCTCTTTTGACTACTTAGGGGGCATATTTTGGTTGATTTCAATCATCTCTTAGTTTTCTATGGTTTAATTCAAAACTTCAAAGGAGTTACTAGTTGAGGGGGCAATTAACTTGTTAATTTTTTATTTTTTGGGACCTTTCTTTCTCCTTCCTTGCACCTAGGTAAATCCATCCTTGTTATTCTCTATTGTATGTACTTTTGATTTGGGAGGAGCATTGAGTGGGTAGTCTCTGAAGAGATGATCATTCTCATGGAACTTTTGACATCAAAACGAGATGTTCTCATAATCAATTGTTTATGTCCAATCCTCATTATGGTACTCCATGAAAATGGACCATAAGAGGGGTTTGGATATGTTCATGTACACACATAATCATGCATAGGATGTGTAGTGTCACTGTCTCGTGGATTCCATGACTTTCGAAAAGATTTCCAAAGTGTTTCCTATGCCCTCCATGATTTCCTCCAACCAAAATTCTTGAGGTAGTGAGTAAAGTATGATCCACTATTGGGCCTAGGTAACATATTCATTTATGGACTGAAGTATTGAGTCCAAAACCTAATATAGATATTTACTGATTTCAAATAGGGACCATTTTCAAATACCCTTTCTCGGTCTTCCAAATTATGGAAGATCGTTGTAAAAAAACCCTTAGATCCAAGCTGAATATCAAAATGTCCTTTTGTATTCCACCATTTCTTAATCCATTGGACCATATATCTCTATCAAGCCCATAGACCTAGAAATTTTTCTATGAGAGAATGATCCTTCATATATTGGGTATGTTCCCCTACCTGATATGATATAACTGCGTACCTTGGAACTATTGGTGTTTGTGGGAGACTACTAGGCCTAGGTAACATATTCATTTATGTACTGAAGTATTCATTCCAAAACCTAATATAGATATTTACTGATTTCAAATAGGGACCATTTTCAAATACCCTTTCTCGGTCTTCCAAATTATGGAAGATCGTTGTAAAAAAACCCTTGGATCCAAGCTGAAGATCAAAATGTCCTTTTGTATTCCACCATTTCTTAATCCATCGGACCATATATCTCTTTCAAGCCCATAGACCTAGAAACTTTTCGATGAGAGAATGATCCTTCATATATTGGGTATGTTCCCCTACCTGATATGATATAAATGCATACCTTGGAACTATTGGTGTTTTTGGGAGACATTTTCCTAGCTCCTATGATTGAGCCACCTTTGGATGGGAGGATTTTGGCTCACTGGCTATCAATTTTCCCTTTTGGGGGTCAGAAATTGAGGTTGTATATTGAGTTTGTTGAGACTGCTCGAAGGCAGGCCACAACCCCCCTAGGCCCATTTTAGTATTTCCCATTCCATTGATGAATGCATTGTTGTATGAGGGGGATTGTTCCCCCTCACCTACAATATGCATAGCGTCATCCAACTCAATTTGGTTCTTAGAGAAAAATTGTACCAACATTGCTGCAAGAGGGGACTTTCTACAAACCCTAGTTTACCTCTTCGCTCCCAAAACCCTAACACAACGCATTTGAAGTTACTAAAGTGAAGTTTAATCTTCTTCATGAGTCAAATACATGTTTATTGGAGTGTATTTCACATTTGGGTCCACTTGACATCGATCATGGGGAAAGGCTCCTTCAAAGAAGTAAATTATTAGGCACCTCCTACTTATATAAAAATGACATAAGCATTGTGTAAACACATTTGATGATGGGAGTTGAAGAAAAAAGTGAACAAATTGGACACTTGAAGAGTCTTAGGTAGTTTGAATAGAGGACTTATATGATCCATAAAGTGTCTAATGCATGGGATATTTGGACAGTTAAGACTATTGTATTTGAATATAGAGGATTGTGAAAGTGTTGTGGGAATAGATAGGTGTGCCTTAAATCATTTGTACTTCTATAAAACAAGTCACGGGTAGTGGCTAGACTCCCTTATGTACTCTTGTTTTAAAATTCTTCATAATAAAATTTAAGGCATCCACCTTAGGTGTTGCCCATACATTTGTGTTGTGGTATCTTTACTTGATGAATGTTATTGTTCCTTGTAATGTTCTATTTGGCAAAGAGTAGATAACTTTTTTTTATTAAAGTTTTAATAAGTATTTCTAGGATTTTTTAATACCATGATTGGATGTGATTCTATGAGTTAAAGAACTTGGCTGCATATCTAACAATTGTAGCTTAGGGTGTAGTTATGGGTAGACCCTAAATGGGGAGGCACGGTTCAGTTATGTAGGTGTAGTTTGGTTGTAATATGCATATGTTGGTAAATCCCCTATGGTCAACTTAAGGAAGTGTTGCACAATCCATAGTGCCGAAAATGAAAATTTTTGGGTAGGACTCGAAGGTCAGTGACACATACATTATTGGGATAGAACTAGTGTCCACTAATGATAGTGTGATCATTGAAAGCAATATATTTTCTAAATTTATGACCACTCCACCTAAATAATGGTTTTTACATCTCCCATGCTTTCTGAATGATCTAAAACACAAATAAACCTCCATATCTTAGTCAACATTGGTGTTCCTAGAAGAGCATAAATCTTGATGCACTTCCACCTTGGCTTGGCTTGTCATGCTCCTCAAAATAGTTTTCTCCTTCCATTTTACTTGGTGGGATATCATACTATAGTAACATAGTGTTATATACATCACATAGATAATAACCACAAGGAAAATGTGTGCTATAAACATGACATAAAATTTCCAATGATGTTAATGTGTTGGACGATATAATCATATCAACTTGGGGACTTGTGTTGGATGATATAATCATATCAACTTGGGGATGATATATTGATAAATATTTTGGTGTAGGGGATGCCTTATAAACCATCTTTTCTCACAATTGTGATGCATATGGATTATTAAGAAAACAAACACACTTTCAAAAAATTGAATATATGATCAAGATAGTGTTGTAGATACCACATAGAAAACAACCACAATTCAAATATGACCCACAAGGAATAACACTAAAAACACCAATGATGTTAGTACTAGAGTGAAAGAGGATGCTATCCCATCAACTCAAGGATTTTCACCCTAAATCCATCCTCTGGATTTGCAATTTTTTTGGAAACAAGTAATGCCTTATTAACCACTTATGGTCATAGTTACCATGGATGTGGGATTATTCAAAACACACACACACACAAATAATTATGAAAGTTATAATGTAGAAATAAATCCCAAAATTGGGAGATGACACTACAATAAGATAATATTGTAGGAATCATATAGATAACAATTACAAGACAAAGGTGTCCCATAAGGCATGACACCACACCCGCTAATGATGGTAGTACCATAGTGAGAGGATGTTATCACATAAACACAAGTAATTTCACCCCAAAGTGAGATTCCAAGTTAACAAATATTTTGGTGCATGTGATTCCTTATAAACCACCTTTTCCCACAATCCCTATGCATGTGGGATTATTCAGAAAACACACACACCTTTCATACACAATTAATACAAAATTATTTTTGGATAAAATCCAACCATAGGGATATGGCAGTGCAAAAAAATATTATTCTAAAACATCATTAAGATAATAACCACAATCCCACAAGGAATGACATTGAAACTTTCAATGATGTTGGTACCAAAGTGAGGGAGGATGGTTTCACATTAACTTGGAGATTTTCACCCCAAATTCAACTTTCAATTTGGGAAATATTTTAGTGTGGGAAATGCACTTATAAGTCCCCATTTTCATAATTTATATTCACATGGGATTATTCACAATACGCACACCCAACACATGCATAAAATTGCAATATTATTAGTCCAATGGAATTCAAACATAGGGATATGCCACTATAGTAAGATAATATTGTAGACATCACATAATATGACAGCCACAAACCTAATATGGTCCACAAGGAATGTCATTGAAATCACCAACAATGTTAGCACTAGAGTGAGAGAGGATACTATCACATCAACTGAAGGACTTGCACCTCAAATCCAACTTCTATGTTGAAAAATATTTTGGTGTGAGTAATTCTTTATATACTACCTCTTCTCAAAATTCTTGTGCATGTGAAGTTATTCATTGGAAACATACACACACAATTAGGAGGAGATTATTATCTATAATGAAATCCCAACATAGCTACATGCCACTATAGTAATATAGTATTGTATATATCACATTGATAACAACCATAAGCCAAATATTAATGACAAGATATGATACCAAAATCACCAATGTTGTTAATACCAAAGTGAGAAAGGATGCTATCACATCAATTCGAGACTTGCACCCCAAAATCAAGATCTATATTGACAAAAACAATTGGTGTGATTAATGCCTTATAAATCACCTCTACTCACAATTTATATGCATGTGATATTGTTAACAATGCACAAACCAAACAAACACACACAAAACTTATGTTAATGATAGCCTTGAATGAGGATGAAATCAATTCAACCCAAGGACTTGCACCCTAAGACCAAATTTTAGATTGACAAATATTTTGGTGCAAGTAGAACCTTAAAACCACATATGCTCACAATTCCTATGCATGTGGATTTATTCACAAAACACACCTAGTGAACACATAATTAGGAGAGTGTTATTGTGGAGTGAAATATGAACATAAGATATGCCACTACAATTATAAGGAGAGTATGAATATGGAATGAAATCCAAAGATAGGGATATACCATTGCAATAAGATAGTACTATAGACATTACCTAGATAGCAACCACAAGCTAACCATGGCCCATAATACATGACATTGAAACTACCAACGATGTTAGTCCAAAAGTAAGTGAGATGCTATCATATCAATTGAGGGACTTAAACCCCAAATATAGCTTCAAAATTGATACAGATTTTGGTGCAAATAATGCCTTAACTACCTTTACTCGCAATTTCTATGCATGTGGGAATTATTCACAACACACACACACAAAAAAATTAGGAGGGTAGTATTGTGTAACAAAACCAAAACATAATAAGATATTATTGTACATATCACATATATAACAACCACAAGTCAAAGATGGCCCAGATGGCTTGACACTACAACTACCAAGGATGTTAGTATTATAATGGAATATGTTATCACATCAACTTGAGGAATTTCACCCAAAAAATATGTTTGGATTAGTAAATATTTTGGTGCAAATAATTAATTATAAACAATCTTTTCTCAGTTGCTATGAATTTTAGATTATTCACAACACAAAACACACAAGTAGAAGTGGAGAGTCAATCTGGAACAAAATTACAACATACATATATGTCACTATTGTGAGATATTATTGTCACGTAGATAGAAACCACAAGTCAAAGAGCTCCATAAGGAATGACATTGAATCACCCACTATGCTAGTATCAAAGTGAGGGAATATGTTATCACATCAACTCAAGGGCCTACTCTCCAATACCAACTTTAGGATTGAAAAAAACTTTTGGTGCAATAAATTCCCTATAAACCACCTCCACCTCCTTGCTATGCATGGGATTATTCAAAACACATAGACCCAACACACACCTATACAATTATAATGGAAGTGTTAATGTGGAATTGAATTCCAACATAAGGATACACCACTTCAGTGAGATAATATTATAGATGTGGCATGGTGTTTAGAGTGAAGCACTGTGTGATATGGATTATGTAGAGATTGAAATGTAGGTATAAATATAAGAAAACAAACACATATATTGTAGATATAATTATAAGAAAATGAAACCCAAACTGTATTAATGAATCAAATGTAAAACGTCTGTAAAATTAAAAGAAATACAAACTAGATAGAATGGTGGTAGCTTATCTCCAAAGAGAGATGTGTTAGTTATGCTCATTTGCAAGAAGACATTGCAATAGGCCAAACATTACATTTAACATAAAGTATTATTCCATAAGATGGAAAAATCCTAAATATCCAAAACCCTAACACTAGGAAATGATGTGGAAAAAGGGATGCAATCCCCAAGGAGGCTAGCTGATGAATTAACATCCCAAGGTGCGATGTTTGGATACAAACTTTCTTTAATGTGTTTCTTGGACCATTACAAAGATTAATCCTTGATTTATGTGTTTGGTAGGACACTCAATTAAATATTCATGGAATTATGTTAACTACCAATGTCGCATACCCAAGTCCTTTGTTACTCCTTTTGAGGTGATGGGGTATTGCAAAGCAACACCAAATCTCTTTGTTAGCATTCTGTAGCACACCCAGGATGATCTAGATTATTTTGAGAATGACATGAAGAATGAAATATAATAGAGATATAACAAGGAAATATACATAGATATGACAAGGAACAACGTAATAAATTAAATATTAGATTCTATTAATGACTGTTTGAAATACAAAAGACTGTAAAATGCAAAAGAACACAATCTAGCTAGAATGGTGGTAGCTTATCTATAAGGAAATATGTGTCGGCTACACTCATTTGAAAGAATATGATTACAATGAGGATCCAAAGGATTTTTTAACATTAATAATAAACAATAAAACCCTATACATCCAAAACCCTGATGGGGGTAGTTGATATGTCAACTTCCCGAGGGCATAAATTTTGCATACGAACTCTGTTTGGGCCACTCGATACCTTGTAAAAAAGGTCTAGTTGAGGAAAACACATGCCTTTTGTCTTAGAATCTACCTTTACGTACATGTTAGGCACTATTGAGCCAAAAAAAATCATTTAGGGCTTCAAAACAACCCTGGAAGTTTGAGACCCAAAAAACTGTAGAAAAACTACTAAGATGGAAAATTGTAATTTGAGCCAGTGGAATAGGTGGGTGGAAACTAATGTAAACCTATATCATTCTTTCCCCATTAGGAAGAAATGATATCCATTGCACCAATTTCCTCCATCATATGTGGAAACTTTTGCTGAATTTGACTCCTGGTGAGCCACTTTCCCTAATGAAGAAAATACCTTGCTTTGGCAACTCGATATAGTTGGATGGTCTACTAGAGGGTGTCCTTTGTCTTGGTGTCCATGATATGACAAACTGTCTCCTATTTGATGTAGTCAGGATTGAGTTATGTAGGTTCCAATTGTTCATCCATGACCGAAATCTCCAGGAGAGGTGAAAAATATGGTCAGAGTAGTTCCACATTAAATATCGAGTGAAAGCCAAGGAAAGGAGGAATACTTGATTCAAAATCATTCTCACCCACAACCTTGGTGATGGTGTAAGGATCATATCAGAATGGGCATAGATTCTAATAGGTTTCTGTGAGGCACTCTTTCTGCAAATGCAACCACACCTTATCTCCTTCCTAAAATTTGTGTGGTACTCGATGTTGATTATGCCATTGCTTGTACTTGTAATTAACTTTCTGCACAATATCATGAACTTGTTATTGGATGTGGTGGATGTTCTCAACAAATTTGGCTACCCGATCAACCTCTATATGAGCATGAGAGGACTCTTCATGTGTGGCTGCAATGGATAAATCTACATCAATGGGGGCCAATGGTTGGAACCCTAGGCACACCTGAAAAGGGATGTGGCCAATAGAGTTGTGGAGGGATCTGTTGTAGCTATGTTGAACATAAGGAAGGATTTCATCCCATGTGCATGGATTTTTGGAATTGTACATCCTCAAGATATGGAAAACCATCCTGTCGACTACCTTTGTTTGTCCATTAGTCTATGGGTGGAAGACAGTCGATTTGGTTAGCTTGGTGTCCATCATTGACCATAGGATAGACTAAAAAGTGCTCAAGAAAATATTTTCTCATTCAAATATAATAGTATGTGGGAGCCCAAAATGAACCCAAACATGTGTAAATAAGATCTTGGTGGTGGCCTTGGAAAACATTCTCTTCTTTCAGGGTGTCAAAAATTCCATCTTAGAGAATCGATCAATGACCACATAGACATAGTCATACCCATGCTTGGTTGAAGGAACAATAGAAATGTAGTCCATGGAAATGGACTCCCAAGGCCTATCCAAATTAGGAAGAGGGGTGTATAGCACCTGTTTCTTGATGGCAGGCTTGGCAATGCTGCATACAATACATTCAACCAATAAAAGTTATTTTGCAGTACTGCCACTGTCGTTTCTACACCAAATGTCTCTTTGCCTAGCTATAATGAGCTTCCCGAATCAGATTTGTATGCTTGCTTGAAAGGACACGAATATGGATCAAATGGAATAAAAATACATCTTGGAGATAAAATTCTAGAACTGTCTTTCTTGCACTCAATGTCTAATAGGTAGTGGCAAATTCATAGTCATTATTATATAATTGTGGCAATCTGGATTTCTCATGTCCATAGGAGTTAAGAACTGTGGTCAGTGCAACCACCAGGGGTCGACTGAGGCCATCCATGACATGGTTTGTTATACCCTTCTTGTACTTGATATTCAAGTGGAATTGTTGTAGGTATGTGGACCACTTCATATGGCGATCATTCTATAACTTTCCTTGTGTTTGCATGAATTACATAGGCATGTTATCGGTGTGGATGATCGTTTCCTTCTCCAGAATGTAAGTTTTCCACTCTCAACATGCCTGGACAGTGGAGTACATATATTTTTCATAGGTGGGGTATCTGTGAACAACATCAAATAGAGTTTCATTGTGATAGGATGTTGGATGACCATGCTAATTGAGGACTACACCGATAGCATAATCTGAAGCATCTATCTCAATCTCAAATAGKTGTTGTAGGTATGGCATAATAATGACCAGTGGTGAGAAGAGGTGGAAGTTAGAATCCTCAAATTATTTATGTTGGGGAGTGAGCCACACAAACTTGGCCTTATTTCCACCCTTGGTCACTTAGCTTATGGTCCAATAAATATGAGAGAACCTAAACACAAATCGACGGTAGAAGTTGGAAAGGCCCAAGAAGCTGCAAAACTCGATCATTGTATTTGGGGCCAACCAATCACGAATGAATTGATCTTGGATAGATCCACATGTGCACCCTGATCATCCTTGATGTATCACAAATGTTTGATTCTCTACGAGTCAAAGGAACACTTCTCCAAATTGGCATATAACTTGTGTTGTTGCAGGATTTCCAAGACCTGCTGAATATGCTCCAAATGTTCCTCCCAAGTTTTGTTGGATATGAGTATGTCATCCAAATATAGAATCAAAAAGGATTTTTTGAATGGTCTTAATATATCATCCATCATCCACATGAATGTGGCCAAGGAATTAGTCAAGATAAAGGTAGGACTAACCACTCAAAGAGACCTTACTTAGGCTTGAAGGTTGTCTTCCACACACTAGGTTTCTCAATCGACACCTGGTGGTATCCTAACTTTAGATCAATCTTACTGAAAAACTTGCCCCCCCTTGAGTTGATAGAGAAGATCATCAATTCATGGAATTGGGTATCAGTTCTTAACTATGATCTTGTTCAGGGATTTGTAATTAATATAGGTTTGTCGTGTCTTATCCTTCTTTTGTACCAAAATAATTGGGCTTCTACAAGGTGAGGAGATTGGTCTGATGTGTCCCTTCATAATTTTCTCTTGGATATGGCATTTTGTTTCTTCATTCTACATAACAAAAATATTGTGTATAGGGACATTAGGTAGAGGAGAACTAGGTGTCATACCAATTGAGTGATTTACCTGATAGTGCATAGGCACCCCATTAGGTGAGGTGAATATGTCTTTGTTCTCCTGTACGTTTCCATCCACCTATCACTATTGTGCAGAGAGACCCCGTGCAAAGGTTTTGGTGGTTGCATTGACCTTACATTCACCTTTTGATTGAACCATATAGAGGCCAAATCTCCCAGTATGAGAGAACATGTTTATGAACTGCTTCACAGAGATCAAAGAGACCACAATGTTTGGGACTTCCTTTGTTACCCTGTAGAGTTGATATCCCAAAGTAATAATGACATTACAGGGCTTAGATTCAAAAAAGACATGACGCTTCCAAATATATGGTTGTCCTAACAGAAAATCACAAACTTCAAGGGGAGAAACATCACACAATACCTCATATTTGAAGGGTTTGATGTCATAGTTGGGATGACATTGTTGAATGATGTGAATGTCCCATCCTTGGTTGAGCCAACCGATGGTGTATGGATAAGGATGCAATTTTGTTGTTAGGTTAAACATATTGACAACCTATGTTGAGATTAGGTTCTTCTATATACCACTTTGTAACACACCCGACCCCTTAATATTCTTTTAAGGGGTGGGGCATAAAAAATTCATTTTTCCTTAACTAACTCATCTTGAATCATCTCTCTGAGATGATTAATTCTCTTCTACTTTCCCGTAGCTTTCTAATGACTACTACCAGATTCTAAACCGACTCTTGGTTTATATCTTATGACTTTTCCAATTTCTTCGGGAGTTCATTGATTGAGGGCCACGTGATGCCCCTGTGGCTTCATCTCGTTAGTGTCATCTCTTAGTTCCTACCTCCTGTAGGGAGGTTCCATCCATTAACCAATCTGATGACTGGCTTAACCCTCGTCTGACATAAAGACTAGAGGGGGATTTAGATTTCAGTGCTTCGGCCCTAAACATCTCCTTACTATCTATGCACAAGACCTCCCGAAGTCCCAAACTTCCAAAGTCCCGGAAGCTTGCCATGTGGTTCTGGCCTTCAAACCTTTTTGGTCTCTCTACAATGCTACATCCCAAATCCTCTGGAGTCCCAAAATTCTAGAGTCTTGGAGACTCGGTCACTTCACCAACAACGTTGGCTAGGCGGGCACGTACTAGGAACTAACACATAGGAGGGGTTAAGGTGACACATGTTACGTTCCAATGGGACTATAGGGTATGTGATACGCAAGAATCTGGGTGACACGTGGCATGTCAAGTTGGGGTCCACGTCACCCTAGACTCACAACCTTCTAACATTCCCTAGATCTCACGGTCGAGATACGACCATGTAGATTTATATATATATGGCTATTGTTACCTTGGGAATTCAACGTTTAGGAGTTTTGCGATGAAAACTCCTCTTTTCTCCCAAAGTTCCCAATCTTCGAACTAAAGGGGATAATTCCATGCATCCCTGGTAGATCGACGACTGGGAAAGAACCCGAAGGATCCCTCAAACTACGATTCCAGGTTCTTCATGACTCTTACCTTTGGGGTTTTGGATCCCAGTTTAGTTGGTAAGATAGGTTCAACTAACCACCTGGGGAATCGCCTAATGTTGGTCAATCTTATGAGTAACCATAACTCTGGGTCACCTCCGACCAATTTATGACTATGAGGGAGGACAATACTCTGAAGTCCCAGACTTCTGAAGCTCTGAAGTCAGAAGGCCTTAGCTCCCTTAAGCTTAGACTAAGGTTCCTATGTGTTGGTCATATGGGTTCTCTCGAACAGATCTCATCCATTCGTCTTCTAGACGAAAGTGTCTTCCCTTTTTGAGAATTAAATCTTTCTATCCTTCCTAAGCTTCATCATGAAACTGTTAAGGGTTTGGGCATGATATCCCAGTCACACAAAAAGGAGTTTTAAGGGGATAGTCTCATTAAATGAAAAGGTCCATATTGATGCAATACTTTCTATCTTGACCATCCTACAAGTTGATGTCCCAAGGCACATTGAAGGCTAAGTTGGGGCATATAGATAATTAATCAGAAGCATAATTTCACAGGAAAACCAAATGCATACACATAACTTAACCATTTCAATACAAAAACCATTTATAGGTATATAAATACATGCATGCATCCATTATTCCCAATTCAAAGCATGAAGAATGAAAACACTTATCAAAACTAGAAGTCATGATGTGACTGTTGAAAGGGGTGCCCATTTCCACCCAACCATAGGCTTAGTCACTCCCAACAGATTTACCACTAGCCACCCCCGAGCTAGATCACGATGCTCTGAGATATAATCCTTTCTTTCAACTCAACGAAAACAGGGATATAGGTTACTCTCCTCCTCCTGCAGGATCTGGGAAACAATTTACATGATACAAAGCAAGGAGTACTGCCTGAGTACTTCCTTATTCACTTAGAATCCTCCTTTATCATCTTGTATCATAACCCTTCTAGCCATTTCATGCGACCAGAAAACACTCATTTCCTAGTTCTTCCTTGAACCCGAGAGCTTAGTCTCTCGTCTTTGCACTCTTCACAGGTCTTCCTCTTCCCACCACACCTTATTTTCTTTCCTTTCTTAGAAATATTGTGTGTGGCTCAAATTCCTAGTCTGTGGTCAGGTATGAAATCCTTACATATGGGTGCTTTGATCCATCCCCTCATTAACTATTGAGTAGATCTTCCCACCTACCATCTTGACTGTAATTCATTTCTGGGTCAGAGGATTGTTTTGGTCCTAAGCAATTAAATCCAGTAAGGTAATGGTTTGGTGGAGGTTAACGCAACCATTCCTGGTCCCCTTCACCATACTTCTCTTAGAATTTGTGGTCTCTCTTAGTACACCCCCCTTCCAGCATTCATGCAACACATATCCATTTTATAGTAAATAACACAATTTACATTCATTAAACTTTTATACCAAAGGTCCATCAAATCAAACATTCACACATATTGAGTTTTCCATAGTCTCTTGGCCAATATAGTTATATTTACAAACTGGGGGAAACAGGGTGTTACACACTGTCAACAATGAAATGGAGTGGGTTCCCCTTCACCCACATTTTAAAGTGGAAGAGGTGCTACCCTTCTTCAGGATCCTCCGGTTCCTCTGGCAATAATTTTTTGGTAGTGATGGTGACACTAGGTTCTGCATCAATGATCTGTCTTCCCTTTTTCGTTTCTGAATTAGAGTCCGAGTTTTCATCTCTCCCCAAGGATGTTTTCTCATCCAACGATGATTATTTGGAGTGACATTTGTCAATATTGTGCCAAAGGATTTTGTGGAACTTGTACCACTTTCCAGTGTCCTTCTTTGACTTCCCATTACCCTTCTTTGTTGGTGGCTTGGGCTAGTTATCCTAGGGTTGGCCATCTGTTCTCTATCCTTTGGCCTAGGAGTTAGGGACACCCTTACCATACTTTATCTATTGCATATTTGTAGACCTGAACTCTTTCTTGTTATTTTTCGTAAATTTCTTCTCGATTTTGACAACATATCGATAAGAGGCTGACAATGACGAGATGTATAGAAAATCCATTTTGGTTGTAATGTCCCTATGTAGATCCACACGATATTTTAGGAATAGATTCCACTCAGGGTCTTTGATACCCATATTGGTTCTTAAGGTATGGAAGGTATTTGTGGAACTCCAACACTTTTTGGCCCCTCTCTTGGCACCGTGTGGTCCATATCGTGTACCGATCATCATAATTTTCAACAGGGTAATATTGTTCCTTGAGGGAATCAACAAAATCTGCCCAAGTGGGTCCTGACCCAAAAATCGTAGACTCATCCGCGACATGTTTCTCACAGTAAGTGTCCCACCAATCTATGGCATGGAGAAGGGCCTTAAGGAGCACGAAGGTGATCTTTTCACTGTTGAAAAAATTGTGCATAAAGAAATGTCCCTCTAGTAGAATTACCCATTTTTCCAAAGCATCAGTGTCTATCTGGCCTTCGAATAAATGAATATCAAAGTTAACTTGTACCTTGAAAGGATTTAGACCTTTGAAGTGACTGGTGGTTGAAGGTGCCTCCATTATTTTCAGAAATCATCGAAGGATCTAGTTGAAATTATCCATCATCTCGTTCCTTTGTCATGTGAGGGATTCCTTGAGAAAAAATTTGAAAGGGTATACTTTCCCATCATCCCCCTTTTCTTCCACCATGGGAGGTTTCTTGGATGGGAGAGAGTGATTTTATACAAGAGAAATATGCTCGAGACCCAACTCTCTATACCTTGACCTCATCAAGAAGATGCACTATGAATGATAAGGAACAAACTTCTTTGATACCACCGATCCACATTATTTTGAGAACAACATGAAGGAATAAATAAAACATAGATATAAAAAGGAAATATACAGTTATATGGAAAGGAATACAATAATACAGTAAAGCTCAGATTCTATTAATGACTATTTGAAATACAAAAGACTGTAAATGAAAAATCACCCAAGGTAGCCAGAATGGTGGAAGCTTATCGCTGAGGAGAGATGTGTTGGCTATGCTTATTCACAATAATATTATTACAATGAGGCTCCAAATTTATTTTTAACATAAATAAGAAATGATAAAACCCTAACCCCGAGAGATGAAATTCCAAAAGGTTTGTGGGCCCTGATGGGGGAAGTTGATACATCAACTTCTCGAGGGAGTAACTTTTGCATACGAACTTTGTTTTGGGTGCTCAATGCCAATTTTAGGAGCATTAAGGGTTGGTAAGAATAAATTACCTATAATATAAGATTCAAGCAAGGTTTTCCCCTATCCCCTGACATTTTCAGTATTTATATTGTCAAGTTAGAATATTGTTTAGAGGACACATGCTGTGTTGGACCAACTCTCGCTAGTATAGTCATTATACTCCTTATTTATGATGATGATATTGTTCTTATTGCAAAGAGCCCCTATGACCTAGGTAATAAACTAATAATCCTCAAGGACTTCTACTCTAGTATGGGCATGACTGTGAACAATGACAAAACAAAGGTTATGATAATTAAATCCAAAAGGATCACCTACGATACTTTTGTTTATGACATCAATATCTTGGAGGAAGTGCCTTCATACAAATATCTTAGAATCAATATCCACCACAACCTTAATTGGAACTATAGTGTTAAAAAAAGGATAAATGGATGGTGGAAATCTTATTATGGGCTAAAAAACAATTGTAAATCAGAATACCTTTGGCTTTGGAATAAAAATAAAATCCTTTTTAATATTCTCGTCACTTTGGTTATCTTATATGGATGTGAAGTTTGGGGTTACAATGTATCTATAGAATCTTGGAGAAATATATGATAGATCGAAAAGAATTTTATAACTTATAATCTCAAAATTAAGGGAAATACACCCTATCCTATCCTCCTCATAGAAGCAATCATTTCCCCCATTGAGGGAATTTCTATTATTATATACCTAACGTAAAATAACAAGATAAACAACATGGATGACAAGAGGCTCCTCAAAATTGCTTCAAACTCTAGCCAAAACCACCATCATCTCAAGAGGGTATGGCATAAAGATGCCAAATCTTGGCTAAATTATTAGGGAATACAAGAAGCCATCATGCAAAATATCAATACTACTACAAATATTATGACTTCTAAATTTAAGGATAATATGTGGTGTGATAAAGAATTAAAGGTTAAAAGGAAATTAAGATACTAAAATGAGGTGGTCAAACCTAATTTAGAAGATCAAAATTACCTCTCAGTTTTGAGAAGTGCAAAGAAGAAAATCAAGATTTCTAAAATAAGAACAAACTCTCATGAGATACATAGTGAAACTAGGCATTGGACAACTCCAAAAACAACACGGGATGAAAGAATCTATCATTTTTGTGACACTAAGAGGGTAGAATATGAAAACCACTTCCTCTTATATTTCCCTACATATAGACATATTAGATCCAAATTTCAACATATTTTCCACAATACAGACCTTCCTAACCTCCTAAGTCATAAAAACTATGGTGATCTTGGAACGCTTCTCTCAATGCTTTTCAAGCATAGAAATACAATTTTAAATAAATTGAAGTAATCTCTTACCTTCTTAAGGTCCGATAGAACAATTGGTCTCAGTGGACGTTAATCATCATCATCATCATCATCATAAGAGTAATTTAATTAATATTTATAGTTATAAAGTAGGATTAGTGATATATGTGTGTGTGTGTGTGTGTGTGTGTGTTTGTGTGTGTGTGTGTGTGTCACTAATCCCACTTTACAACTATAGATATATATAATTAAAAACAACACACAACAAAAAAGGATTCACTAAGTCAAAGGACAATATCTAAAACCAAATACTTGAGCCACTAATGATCATAAAAAGGAACTAAACTTCTATGTATAATATTTCCAGAGATGAATTCTTCCAATATCAAAAAATTTTCAGACCCAACTAAAGCTTCCTTGGAAAGAGATTCCACCTGGGAATTTAAGTGTCTAAAAATATACTTGAAGGAAATCACCTGAAATGTTTCTAAAATTATTTTCAGGATTCGACCAATATTAACAAGAGCATTGTTCATGATATGTACAACACCCAACATCCAGTATATGAATAGTTTGGAATCATAAAGTACATGTAATTTTAGCACACCCTAGACAAGAGCATACTTCATCAGTTCGAATATAACATTGAACTCACTTAGATTGTTAGTTCTAATACCCAAACACAATTTCCCTATAACAAAATTATTTTCATTAAAAAAAAGGTATGAATCCGCTACCACAACTTTGCCCCTACTCTTGTTATTCCCCATCAAATAAAACCCATGGGTAATATTGGTCTATATATATCGAGAAGAGGACCATAGGCTGGACCACTACTTCTGTAACTATGAAGAATTCCATCATATCGAAAACCTGCCGAGCAATCTAGAAAGATGGTATCCCTCTACCTTCAAAACATATGTTTTTCCTGGTGATAAATATTCCCCATACCATGAGAGGTGGAAAATATCTCCACTTATTTTACTCAAGGTTGTTGAATAATTCCAAAAAACATTCATTCAGAGAAATTTTACTTGACAAGGGAGAAAGGCCCAACTAACTATTGATATCTACCCAAGAAACAACTAAGAAAGGACAATTATGGAACAAGTGAAAGTCTATTTCTTCCTCTAATTTACATAGGTAGCATAGACGAAGACCTTTCTTACCACTCCTTTGCAACAAATCCTAAGTAAGAACCCTTTCCTTGATAACTAACCATAAAAATATTATGCTTTTTGATGGGAAATAGATCTTCCAAATTTTGTTTTACCACCACTTCTCAATGGGATCAACCTCATCCATTGACACTGGATACCCGAGCTTGGCAGAATATTCTCCCCCCGAGTTTTTGAAGACCCAAGCCATCACAAAATATTTTCTTGTTGAAGACCCAAGCCATCAAAAAATATTTTCTTGTTGAAGACCCAAGCCATCAAAAAATATTTTCTTGTTGAAGACCTAAGCCATCACAAAAGTTCAATTCCTTTTTATGATCATTAGTGGCTCAAGTATTTGGTTTTAGATATTGTCCTTTGACTTAGTGAATCCTTGTTTGTTGTGTGTTGCTTTTAATTATATGTATTTATATTTATAAAGTAGGATTAGTGATACATACATGAACCACTAATGATCATAAAAAGAAACTAAAGTTCCATGGATACCATTTCCAAAGATGAATTATTCTAATATCAAAACTTTTTTAGACCCAACTACAACTTCCTTGGAAAGAGAGTCCACCTGGGCATTTAAGTGTCTAAAAAATACTTGAAGGAAATCACCTGAAATGTTTTTGAAATTATTTTTAGGATCCGACCAATATTAAAAAGAGCATTGTTCATGATCTGTACAACACCCAACATCTAGTCTATGACTAGTTTGGAATCATCAAGTACCTGTAATTTTAGCACACCATAACCAAGGGCATAGTTCAACATTCTGAAGATGGCATTGAACTCACTTGTATTGTTAGTTCCAACACCCAAACAAACAGATGATGATAGTGTCAATGACTAGGAAAGAGCACTCTTCATGGAAATGGAAACGTAGAAAGTAAATGATAAAGATTATGAAGAAGGTGAAGTAGATCTTGAAGGAAAAATAATCATCACCTTAAGTGAGATAAAAAGAGAAAGGAAGAAAATAAATCCATTCAATAAATAATTGATCAAACTAAAGAAGAGTTCTCAAAATCCCAAAGAAGTTGCTCATTTAAAAACTAAGGTAAAAGAAGCAAAAAAGAGAGAAAATATTTGAAAATTCATTTTAAGGAAAGACCTGAAGACTTAAATAGGCTTAAAGAAGAATTCAGTCAACAAGAAAGAAGACTTGAAGAATATACCATCTCCTTGAAAACCCAACTTGAAGAAGAAAAGAGAACGAAAGAAGTAATGAAGATCCAGATGATAAAGGAAGAAGAATATTGTGATAAGCTTGAAGGAAAAGTTGTGTCATTGAGGGTTGAATTCAATAATCTGAACATGAACTTGAAAATCTCCCAAGCACTAGAAGACATTATCAAAATTCAAAGGACATGTTATGATAAGTATATATTAGGATACAATCAAATTCATTTTGAGAATGGTTCAAGCTCCATTACGAAAGAAGGAAAACAAAAGAGTTATGCAAAAGGCAACATATGTCCCAAGACTTCAAAGGAGAATATTCAGGTAATGCAAGGAGATCAACCCATAAGAGGAATACAAATTAAACAATCATAAATAGAGAGGAATGAATGTAGATGAAGTGTATTTTCAAGAAGATATTTTACCTCCAGGAATCAAAGAAGCTTCAATCATTGTGAAGAAAACAACAGAATAGAGGATCGTGATTAACTAAGGCATGAATTCAAAAGGACTACATCAAAGAGAGGATCATTGGCTCCCAGGTATCAAAGTTTATTTCTTGGTCATTTTTTTACTAGTAATAACTTTGGACATAAATCTATCAATCGCAGAGTGTATGGAATAAAAGTTCAAGCAAGAAATGTTTATGTGGGCCACTTCAATATTGAACATTACAAATGCCACAACTATAGACACATAAATCGTGATTGTAGAAGCATGATGAAGTCTTCCATGAAGGAAAACACTGATATCAAGTACAAGAAGGTTTGGATAAGGAAACAAGAACAAGAAGAGAAGGTGAATGAAGAAATCCTAGAGATCATACTTAGAGGATTTATAGAGCTTCATGACAAATATACATGAAAAGAGGAAAATGTCGAGATTCATAATGATGATCCTGATGCAAATCAACTTGAAATATTCTTCTAAGCCATCTAGCATGGAGACTCCCAATAATGTGAATGTTGAAGAGGGGGAGTCTAAACAGTAAGTGTTACATATTAGAGAACTATCTTTCAAACAATATGAAGTGTTTGTTTGCAGTTTTTGGAAGGCATATTCATAATGATTCGAGGAAGAGATTCATAGCAGATTCAAAACATGTATTCAAGCAGGGATATATTCATTACCTAATGTTGTATAATTATGAGCATAATTGATTCATCTTGAGAAGCAAATATATGTGGTAATCAGTTTCAACAATGACATATGGGTCAGCATTGTGTGCAGTTAAGTAGCAGAGTCATGGACAGTTTCATGACATATGGAAAAAAATGAATTCATGAGATATTTGACAGGTCTAGTAGACAACACTTGACATGAACCAAAGAGGATACATGACAGTGGATGAAATCATGATCTCATAAGGAATTTCATAAAGGAATATGGATTTGTTATAAAGCATATGACTTTTAAGTAAATCATATTGATAATTGGAACCATCTTGTCCCAAGAAGGCAAGCAGTGAAAGGAACAACAAGACATGGGGAGAGAAACCATTAAGAGGATCTATATTGTCAAGAGAATATTGTTGAATGATTATGTCATTAATTTCAGTGCAATGAAGATGACAAGCCATGAATACTTGAATTCAAGGGATGAAGGAACCCTAACATGAATGATTTTAATATACGTCAATAGATTACAGTAACAGGAAGCACCAATGGACAAAAATCACTGGAAGAGAGGAAATAAAGCACAACATCTTGAAAAACAAGACAGGGGGAGAGAAATCATAAGATGGAGTTACCCTTAATGTCAAAGGGAGAGAAAAAGAACAAAATTAGAAGATAAAGATCAAAAGCATGAAGATGATGAGAGAGATTGTAACGGGGAGTTACCATTTTCCATTGATGTCAAAGGGGGAGAGGAAGTTCAAAAAGAATGTAGACAAGGGGAGCAATGGCCACAGGTGGATTATGAGTGTTGCCATCAATGAAAAAGGGGGATATTGTTGGAAATCTGGTTGTCATTGATGTCAATCCTGGTCAACCCTAGAGGAAGCCCCACAAAACGTTTGGAAGCATCTAGAAGTGATGGGTGTATTTTTAGAAATATCCAAAGTGGTCCCCTTATGGTGTATATTTAAGCATGAAACTCATGGGAAAAAAATTTGAAGAAGTCTACAAGAATACCTGGAAATATGGCTAAGTGGTTAAATGGTTTAGAATCCACGTAGGTGTGGTCATGAAGCTCGAATTTGTTTGAGGAAAAAGAGGATGAAGGGCATTGAAAATTCATGAAAAACCCTCATAGATGGATAGTGCTCATCATGTTGTTTCTAAGGGAAGGTGGTACGCTCATGGTTCCTCATGCTTGAGAATTTATGTTCTATTAAAGTTCAAGCCCTGAAGTATGGTCATGAAGCCCCTAATTCAAGGTCAAGAAGTTACAAATTGGCCCCAAAATTAATTAAAGGAGAAATTTTGTTAGAAGTAAGAAGTTACAAGTCGATCATAAAGTTAAGCAAGGGAGGTACTTGGAAAAGTTTAAATACACATCAATAACCTCTCATTTTTTCATCCACCTAAGTGTGTGTTTATTTTATGGAGCTGGCATAAGTGGGTATTCACTTGTGCTAGAAGGATTGGCAATCTCAACAAAGGAAATATGGCATAGGAGAAAGGAGGTCGAGGAGAGAAAGGATTACAAAGGTGACTAAACTATATTTCTATGGTTATCCACGGGTTGTAGTGGGGAAATGCATGTATTTATGAGATTATATATGGGTTGCAGTGGAGCAAGACCTAGATGTACATGGGTCATAGTGAGGCAAAGCGCGGATGTCCATAGGTTGATAGTGTATGAATTGCGTATATGTGAAAAAGAGTTTTGAAGAAGGTCTTACTCTCTTGATGCTGAAGTTGAGGTAGGTCTGTTGGTTTGAGATATGATGTACCAGGTTTTAAAGAATGAAAAGGTATGTTATTCTATACATTTTGAGGCTTGTATTTTGAAGGTCATGGTATATACTAAAGGCATATCTTGGAGGTTATGGTACATGGTTTATGGCATATCATTTGGTACATGGTTGAGGCATATCATGAATTATATAACATATGTTTGAGTCACATATTTTGGTATATTTTTATGCATATCATGAATGATATGGCATATGTTTGAGTCATATCCTTGGTACATGGTTTATGGAGGTTATGGTACATGCTTGAGGTATATCTTAGCACATGGTTTGGATGCATATCTTGATGATGTTGGACATATGTTTTGAGAGATGTTATTGGTGATCTTGGAATATGATTTCTATGAATGGATTTGGCTTTGTTGATGATGATGTTTATTATCACTTATAATCAACCTATCATTGTCCCTGATAATCAACCTTCTGCGAGTTTCGCGATATGGGTTAATCCCCTCTCATGGATCCTTACTCCAGGGATTGTCGTAGAGATTAATGCCTATGGGTTTTTGTATAATGACAGTATTAGTCCAAAAAATGGTATCGGAGTGACAAGTCTCAAGTTCAGAAATTTACCGACACACGCTGAGGGAGAGATTGTTGGACGTTGGGTTCAACGCTTCCCACTAGTTTCACGACATGGGTTAACCTGCTCTCTTGCTGCAGAGCAACTTGAAATATTCTTCTAATAAATTTTTCCTAGAGAATATTATTAATGTGAATGTTGAAGAGGGGGGAGTCTAAGAAACAAATGTTACATATTAGTGAACTATCTTTTGGATAGTATGAAGTGTTCGTTTGCAGTTTTTGGTAAGGAAAATTCAAAATGATTTGAGGTAGAGATTCATAGAAGATTCCAAGCATGTATTTAAGAAATGATATATTCATTACAGAATGTTGCAGAATTGTGAGTATATTTTACTCAACTTGAGAAGCAGAGATATGTGTTCATCAATTGCAGTAGTGATAGATGGGTCAACATAATGTGCAGTTAAGTAGCAGAGTCGTGGAAATTTTCGTTACATATGGATAAAAATTAATTCAAGAGATATTTCATAGGTCTAGAAGATAATACCTAATATGAAAAAGAGAGGATACATGACATTGGATGGAATCATGAGCTCAAAAAGGAAGATGGACTCGTTGTAAAACATATTTCTCATAAGTAAAGGATATTTACAGGTGGAACCAACTAGTCACATGAAGGAAAGCAGTGAAAGGTAGATAAAGACAGGTGGAGAGAAACCATAAGGAGGATATATAGTATCAAGATAATATTGTTGAATGATTATGTCATTGATGTCAGTGTAGTGAAGATGACAAGCCATGAAGAATTGAAGTCAAGTGATGAAGGAACCTTAACATGAATGATTTTAATATACATCAAAATAATTGGAAGAGAGGACATAAAGCCTAACATCTTGCAAACTAAGACAAGGGGGAGGGGAGTTACCCTTAATGTCAAAGGGGGAGAAAAAGAACAAAAAAAAAACAAACATATCAGAAGCATGAATACGAGGAGAGAGAGTTTGTCAGGTGGATTTACACTTTTCCATTGATGTCAAAGTGATGTAGGAGCATTGAAAGCAACCAGCCAAGTGAGCATGAAGGTAGAAGACATCTGGAAAGTGCAACACACATTTTGCATGTTTTGGAAATGTTTTTGAAGCATTAATGTAATGGTTAAAGGGAAGCATACTTGCGTATTGTAAACAGATCATGAGAGATTCACTCTCATTTGTAGAATGTAGAGGCATTTATGCATAGTTAATGAAATTAGGTAGATTTAAATTCCAGATTAGATAGTTTTAGGAACAGGAGGGAAAACGACTATAGACACCCTCATCTTTGTATCATTGTATCAATTAGAATTAGATCAATTAAGCACATTAGCATAGAGAAGAAGAGAGCTGTAGTAGAAGAGCTATAGAGGAGAACCCATGCACAGAAGCTTGAATTAATATATGAAGCTTTGATTTAGACTCATGGTGTTATGATGTTTTCTGTGTATACATGTTGAATGGTCTGCGTACAGTTTCTTACTCTCTCTGTCATGCATTTTTTATTATGTTGTGTGTGAATGTATGTTTTCATGTTGAATGTTTAAATTCTGAGAGAGAGAGGAAATGAGTTTCAATTGTTTCTCATCCTGAGTGAGAAGTTCCTGCAAGGAGTGCAGTGAAACGTCCACAAGGAGTGCGTTGACGAAGGCTCAGAGTTTATCTCTGAAAGCTTAGGAGGGATACCATTGTTCTCATTTTAGGAGAAGTGCAAGACAAGCACAGAAGCCGTGCAAGGTGTGCGCAGGTTGATCGAGACCTTAGAACTTATCAACTAAGGTTGAGAGATTGAAGGACTGTTGTTGCAGAGAAAGTGCACAGAGTCGTGATTTCAAATACCCAGAAGTATTTGAAGGATTTGCCGCAAGGAGTGCGTGAAGGAGTTCTTTTGTGATTTGAAGTTGTTAGAGAAAAGATCAGAAGGGTTAATGCCTTTGAAGTGTTCAAAGGGGGGAGTCGAAGTCATTTCACAGGATCTGAGTTCTAGTATAAGAACACTAGTTCATTTTGAAGGAGTTGTCAAGGAAGAAATTGAGGGGTCAGAATTCTCCGAGGAGAACTCCCAAAATCACGAGAACCATAAGATCTAGAGAAGTTACAAGGTGGATAAGGAGGGATGAATCCATCACTCTGGTAATAGGAGTCAAYGTGGACAGTTGATCGTGATCTGCTGGAGCATCAGATTATTTCAGAAATTYAGGATTTGTGAGTCCAGAGTGTAATTCCAAAAACCCTTGGTCACTCTAACTCCTGAATCGCGAAAAGAATAGTCTAGGAAAAATTTCGGAATTTTGGCATTCATGTTGACAAGGAGTAGAGTGCTCCACATTAGAATCTCTGTAATCGCGAAACACAAAATACCTTTGGAGGAGCGTTTCAACAATTCGACATTTCGGGAATCAATATTTCGGCATTTTCGTTGACAAGAATTCGGGGCACTTCACAAGAGAACCCATGAAATTGTGAAATGCAAAATAGTGTGAAGTGGCGTTTCGGAAATTCGACGTTTCGGGGTTCGGGAACCCGAGAGGACAATGTTCTGGGATCAAGAGTCTTGGACTCCCGGTATCCGAAAGTCCGAAATCACGTGGGTCGTCGAATCGAAGAGAGGCTTATAGCCATTGATACCATTGGAGATATTGTTTCAGAGTTCGGGGTTTGTGGAGGTTAGAGAGCCAGAAGCCTTACATCAGGACTCGCGAAATCACGAAGTTCGAAACCCCGAAAAGGTGAAAAGTTCCGATAGAAGCCAGTCTCTTGCTGAACGTTTTGGGTTTCAACATTTTGGCAGTTGGGAAGACAAGAGGTCAGGATTCCTTGTTCTGGAACTCCCGAAGTCGCAAAATGAGATATAGCCGTGTAAGAGGATGGGTCAAGAATTTTGGGAAAATCGACATTTTGGGTTTCGGAAGGTGGAAAGGTTGAGAACCTCGACAAGAGGATTCGCGAAGTCATGAAACCCGAAATCCTGAAAAGGAAAGAAAAGGAAGGTCCCGATAAGAAATAAAGGCACGATCAATTTATTGTGGTTAGGGGAGTTGAGTGGTGCTTTGTGTTGGTTCACACGGGCATACTCATAAACACCTGTGGAAAAACACTGTTGTTGTGTGTGTAAATAATTTTTGAGAGGAAATAAAAGAGCCAGTCAGACTCTAAGGGGCCGAAGTTGAAAGATCTTGTGCGGACCTCGATCTGAGGATTGGGGGTCTGCGTCAGAAGTGGTATCAAAGAATAGAAAAAGTTCTTTATTTTCTATAGCAGAGGAAGGAAGAAAATATTTGCAGCCATGTTGTTGAGAAGAAGAGACAGGCCAATGCTTGATCTAGCAGTGGAAAGAGAAATGCACGAACTACGTGCTAGCCTTGATGCCATGGAGACAACACAGAGGTGCACAATCAATGCTGGTGATATCAACGAGGCTGAAAGTGAAGATGAAGCTGGACATGAAGGACAAGAAGTTGCAGCTGAAGATGCAACAGATGAATGCCTATTCAGGGCTGTTGCAAGGATAGGTGCCAGGGAAAAAATGGAGATTCCAATGTATGAGGGAAACCTGGATGTTGAAGAGCTTATAAACTAGATTAGAGCTCTGGATAAATATTTTGACTATGAATATGTTGAGGAAGACAAAAAGGTTAAACATGTTGTTACAAGGCTTAAAGGGCTTGCAACATTATGGTGGGATGAACTACAGGATGATAGACGCTGCAAAGGCAAGCAGAAAATCAAGAGTTGGGATTGAATGGTTGTGAAGATGAAAGCAAAAATCATACCCAAGGACTATCAAATTACTCTATTTCGGAGAATGCAGAATTTGAGACAGAAGTTGAGTTCAGTGAAGGAATACACTGAGGAATTCTACAAGATAAACATTAGGGTAGGTCATCGGGAAAGCAATGATGAAAAGGTTACCAGGTACATGAATGGTATAAGATACGATATTCAAGACAAGATGAGTATGATGACCCTTAGGAATGTAGAAGATTCTTATCAGATGGCTCTGAAAGTTGAAGAGAAGTTGAGCCGAAAGTAAGGTCAGAGAGGTCGAGGCAGAAGTTAAGCCAGAGGCAAAACAATTGCCTAAGACAGGAATCAGAAACCTAAAGAAGAGTGGAAGAAACCTTAGACTCAACATGAGAGAGGTGGAAACTCACAGAGAGGGCAGTATGCTGATAAGAATGCCTTTCCTCGAACCAGAGGAAGAGGAAGAGGCAGAGGTGGAGAAATAAAATGCTTTACCTGTGGAAAAAATGGACACAAATCCTATGAATGTCTAGATAGAAAGAAAAAAAGAGGTGAAACTCACATTGCCAAAGAACAAGGATGGAATGTTGAGGAAGAAAATGCTGAGGGCGGAAGATCACTGATGATGAGAAAAGTTCTCCTAACGCTAGAGAAGAAGGCGGAGAACCCAGTCCAAAGGAACAGACTTTTTTGGACTGCTTGCAAGACCAAAGATAGGGTATGAAAAGTTATCATGAACAATGGTAACACAGACAATCTCATTTCTACAGAGATGGTAGAAAAGTTGGAGTTGGATGCTATTGAACATCCAAGCCCATACAGAGTTGCATGGTTACAAAAAGGACATCAGGTAAATGTCACTAAACAATGTTTAGTTGAATTTAAAATAGGAGGATATAAGGATGAAATACTATGTGATGTCATTCCCATGGATGTTTGTCATCTATTGCTGGGTAGACCGTGGAAATATGATAGGAATGTGATTCATGATGGGAGAAAGAACACATACACCCTAGAGAAGAATGGGAGAACTCACATGTTGTTGCCGATTAAGGATAAAGAAACGAAACCAGAAGTGAACGACACTGTACTTCTCATGAGTGGGATGGAAATTATTAAGGAGGTTAAGAAGAAGGAAGATACACAATTCATTGTGGTTTGGAAGCCTAGAATTGTTTTAACCAGTACAAGAATGGATGATTTACCAGAGGAAATCCAGAAGTTGCTGGAAGAGTTTGCTGATATAGTAGTGGACGAACTACCTTGTTCATTGCCACCGATCAGAAGTATAAGTCATCACATCGATCTTATACCTGGAGCTAGTTTACCAAACAAATAAGTGTACAGATTGATGCCACAGAAGAATGAAGAGGTCAAGAGACAAGTCCAGGACTTAATGGACAAAGGGTTGATTCGAGAAAGCTTGAGTCCATGCATTGTTCCAACAGTGCTCAACCCAAATAAAGATGGAGGCTGGAGAATGTGTACAGACTCGAGGGAAATCAATAAGATTACCACCAGGTACAGATTTCCATTGCCAAGGATGGATGGTTTGATGGATTGCTTCAGTGGAGCAAATGTTTTTTCAAAGATTGATTTGAAAAGTGGATATCATCAAATTTGTATGAGAGAAGGTGACGAATGGAAGACAACATTCAAGACAAATGAGGGGTTGTATGAATGGATTATTATGGTACTTTCATGAGATTGATGAATGAAGTCCTGAAAGAGTTTATCGGGAAGTTCGTCATTGTATATCTGGACGATATATTAATCTTCAGCAAGACCAAAACAAAACACTTGAAACATTTAGCTACAGTGATGAGAAGATTACAGCAAGAGAAGTTGCTGATAAACATGAAGAAATCGACATTCATGAGGACATAACTCATTTATTTGGGGTTTGTTATCTCTGTAGATAAGCTGAAAATGGATCCAGATAAAGTGGAGGCAATTAATAATTGGCCATCACCGAAGAGTGTGTTTGAAGTTCGAAGCTTCCATGGTTTAGCTAGTTTCTACAGGAAATTCATTCAAAATTTCAGTGGGATTAGCGCACCAATGATGGACACAGTAAAGAAAAGACATAAATCTTTTCATTGGACAGAGGAAGAAAAAAAAAGTTTCAATTTGCTGAAGAAAAGGATTACTGAACACCCAATTCTGGTGCTGCCAGATTTCAGTAAGACATTTCAGGTTAAGTGTGACGCTAGTGGATTTTCAATTGGAGCGGTCTTGAGCCAAGATGACAGGTCGCTCACGTACTTCAATGAGAAACTAAATGAAGCAAAGGTTAAGTACTCCACATATGACAAAGAATTTTATGCAGTCATACAGGCGCTGAAGAAATGGAGACATTATTTGGTTCCTAAAGAGTTTGTTTTGTACAATGATAATCATGCCTTACAATTCGTGACTCAATAGGAAAAGTTGAACCAAAAGCATGCAAAATGGGTTGAATACATGCATAATTTTACTTTTGTAATTAAACATATTTCTAGAACTGCTAACAAAGTTGTTGATGCTTTGAGCAGGAAATGTTTGCTTATGCAGGAATTTAGAGTCAAAACTTTGGATTTTGATAACCTCAAAGAAATGTACAAGGATGACCCAGATTTTAGGGAAGCGTATGAGGCATCTGAGAATCCAATTCTTAGGGACAGAAGCCAGTGGACTGAATATATGATCCAAGATGGATTATTATTCAGAAGCAATCAATTATGTATTCCAAAATGCTCCATGAGGGAGAATCTGTTGAAAGAAAAACACAGTGGAGGATTGGCCGGACATTTCGGTCATGAAAAAACGTTCTCGAAATTAAATGGATCATATTTTTGGCCAGGGATGAGGACATATGTCAAAATATTTTTGGACAGATGTAGAATTGTCAGCACACAAAAGGAAAAAGGAAAAACACAGGGTTATACCAGCCATTACCCATGCTAGAGAGGCCGTGGGACACAGTGAGCATGGATTTTATGTTGGGGCTACCAAGAATGCAAAGAGGATTTGATTCAATCTTTATGGTGGTAGATAGATTTTCAAAGATGACACATTTTATACCATGTCATAAAACCAACGACACAACTCATATTGCAAATCTATTTTTAAAAGAAGTCGTCAGACTTCACGGCTTACCAAGGAGTATAGTTTTAGATCGAGATACCAAGTTCGTAGGACATTTCTGGAGGACTTTATGGAAGAAGTTGGGGAAAAGATTGTCATTTAGCTCAACATATCACCCTCATATGGATGGGCAGACAGAAGTTGTGAACAGGATCTTGGGAGATTTACTGAGGAGCCTAGTGACTGAACACCATAGTCAGTGGGATCACATTCTACCACAAGCAGAATTTTCTTATAATGATTCAATCAATAGAAGCACAGGATAGAGTCCATTCCAAATCATATATGGAATGCAGCCAAGGGGAGTTTCTGAATTAAAATATATGGAACAAACTTAATTCAGAAGTGCTAGTGCAGAGTATTTTGCAGAGGAAATGAAGGAACTTCACAACCAAGTGAGGGAACGTTTTCAAAATTTGAGTCAAGAGTATAAACAGAGAGTAGATCAACAAAGGTGAGAACTTCAGTTTGAATTTGGTGATCTGATTCTTGCACATCTGAGGAAAGAAAGGTTTCCAAGGGGAACATACAACAAAATGAAAATGAAGAAGATTGGACCATGCAAGGTCATGAAGAAGTTTGGGGCAAACACATATGAGATTGAATTACCTGATGGGATCATAATTTCACCGATATTCTATGTTGTGGATTTTTACCCTTACAGAGCTGAAGAAGCAGGAGTAGAGAATAAAAAGACAGAGGTTCAGTGGACTAAACAAATGCCTATAGCTGAAAAGCCACAGATGGAAAGTATACTTGACAAGAGAATCAACAAGAGGACTAGGAGGAAAGAGTATTTTGAATACTTGGTCAAATTGAAGGGACATCCAGTTGAAGATGCTAGTTGGGAAGATGAAGCCGAAATTCAAAAGAATGGAAAAACCATGCATGAGCTCATGAACAGGAGTTCATGAAAATTTTCAAGCAAGGGAGTATGATGCAGAAGCATCGCAAGCAGCCAACCAAGAGAGCATGAAGGCAGAAGATAGCTAGAAAGTGCAACACACATTTTGCATGTTTTGGAAATGTTTTTGAAGCATTAATGTAATGGTTAAAGGGAAGCATACTTGCATATTGTAAACAGATCATGAGCGATTCTCTCTCATATGTAGAATGTAGAGGCATTTATGCATAGTTAATGAAAGTAGGTAGATTTAAATTCCAGATTAGACAGTTTTAGGAACAAGAGGGAAAACGACTATAGACACCCTCATCTTTGTATCATTGTATCAATCAGAATTAGATCAATTAAGAAAAATATCATAGAGAAGAAGAGAGTTGTAGTAGAAGAGTTGTAGAGGAGAACCCATGCACAGAAGCTTGAATTAATATATGAAACTTTGATTTAGACTCATGGTGTTATGATGTTTTCTGTGTATACATATTGAATGGTTTGCTTACAGTTTCTTACTCTCTCTGTCATGCATTTGTTATTATGTTGTGTGTGAATGTATGTTTTCATGTTGAATGTTTAAATTCTGAGAGAGAGGAAATGAGTTTCAATTGTTTCTCATCCTGAGTGAGAAGTTCCTGCAAGGAGTGCGTTGACGAAGGCTCAGAGTTTATCTCTGAAAGCTCAGGAGGGATACCGTTGTTCTCATTTCAGNTACTCTCTCTGTCATGCATTTGTTATTATGTTGTGTGTGAATGTATGTTTTCATGTTGAATGTTTAAATTCTGAGAGAGAGGAAACGAGTTTCAATTGTTTCTCATCCTGAGTGAGAAGTTCCTGCAAGGAGTGCGTTGACGAAGGCTCAGAGTTTATCTCTGAAAGCTCAGGAGGGATACCGTTGTTCTCATTTCAGCAGAAGTGCAAGACAAGCACAAAAGTTGTGCAAGGTGTGCACAGGTTGATCGAGACCTTAGAACTTATCAACTAAGGTTGAGAGATTGACTATTATTGCAGAGAAAGTGCACAGAGTCGTGAGTTCAAATACCCAGAATTATTTGAAGGATTTTCTGCAAGGAGTGCGTGTAGGAGTTATTTTGTGATTTGAAGTTGTCAGAGAAAAGCTCAAAAGGGTTAACGCCTTTGAAGTGTTCAAAGGGCGGAGTCGAAGTCATTTCGCAGGATCTGAGTTCCAGTATAAGAACACTGGTTCATTTCAAAGGAGCTGTCAAGGAAGAAATCGAGTGATCGAAATTCTCTGAGGAGAACTCCCGAAATCACGAGAAATGTAAGATCCAAAGAAGTTACAAGGTGGATAAGGAGGGACGAATCCATCACTCTGGTAACAGGAGTCAACGTGGACCGTTGATTGTGATCTGCTAGAGCGTCATATTATTTCAGAAATTCGAGATTTGTGAGTCTGGAGTGTAATTCCAAAAACCCTTGGTCACTCTAACTCCTGAATCGCGAAAAGAATAGTCTAGGATGAATTTCAGAATTTCAACATTCCTATTGACAAGGACTAGAGTGCTCCACATCAGAAGCTCCGAAATCGCGAAACGCGAAATACCTTTGGAGGAGAGTTTTGGAAATTCGACATTTCAGGAATTGGGATTTCGACATTCCCATTGACAAGAATTACGGACACTTCACATGAGAACCCCCAAAATTGTGAAACGCAAAATAGTGTGAATTGGCGTTTCGACAATTCTGTGTTTCGGGGTTCGGGAACCGGAGAGGACAACGTTCTGGGATCAAGAGTCTTGGATTCCCGGTACCTGAAAGTCTGAAATCACGTGGGCCGTCGAATCGAAGGGAGGCTTATAGCCATTGATCCCGTTGGAGATTTTGTTTCAGAATTTGAGGTTTGGGGAGGTTAGAGAGTCGGATGCCTTACATCAGGACTCGCGAAATTGCGAAGTCCGAAACCCCGATAAGGCGAAAAGTTCTGATAGAAGCCAGTCTCTTGTTGAACGTTTCGGGTTTTATCATTTCAGCAGTTGTGAAGAAAAGAGCTTAGGATTCCTTGTTTTGGAACTCCCGAAGTCATGAAATGCGATATAGCTGTGTAGGAGGACGGGTCAAGAATTTTGGGAAAATTGACATTTCGGGTTTCGGAAGGTGGAAAGGTCGAGAACCTCGACAAGGGGATTCGTGAAATCGCGAAACCCGAAATCCTGAAAAGGAAGGTCCCGATAAGAAAAAAAGGCACAATCAATTTATTGTGGTCAGGGGAGTTGAGTGGTGCTTTGTGTTGGTTCACACGGGCATACTCATAAGTACCTGTGGAAAAACACTGTTGTTGTGTGTGTAAAGAATTTCCGAGAGGAAATAAAAGAGCCAGTCAGATTCTAAGGGGCTGAAGTTGAAAGATCCTATGTGGACCTCGATCTGAGGATTGGGGGTCTGCGTCAAAAAGGGGGAGAGAAAGTTCAAAAATCATGCAGATGGGGGGGGGAAATGGTCACAGGTGGAGTACGAGTGTTTCCATCAATGCCAAAGGGGAAGATTGTTGGAAAGTTGGTTTTCATTGATGTCAAACCTAGAAGAAACCCTAAAGTAAGTGGTGAAGCATATATAAGTGATAGGTTTATTTGGAGAAGTCTCCAAAGTGGTCCCATTATGTATTATCTTTAAGCATGGCCCTTAGGGGAAGAAAATTTGAATAATTCTACAAGATTCCCTAGAAATATGGCTAAGTTTTTAAATAGTTTAGAAGCCCTGAAGGTGTGGCCATGAATCCTAAAGTTGTTTGAGAAAAAAGAGGATGAAAGACATTGAAAATACATGAAAAAAACATGTAGGTGGATATTCATCGCCATTTTGTTTCCAATGGTAGGTTTTACTTCACATGGTTCCTCACGGTTGATAATTTATTCCCTCTTAAATTTTAAGCCCCGAAGTATGGTCACGAAGCCCCTGATTCTAGGTCAAGAAGTTACAAGTCAACCCAAAAATTAATTAAAGGAGAAAAGTTGTTGCAAATAAGAAGTTACTGGTTGACCCTAAAGTTAAGAAAGGGAGGTACTTGGAAAATTATAAATACACATGAATAACCTCTCATTTGTTCATCCATACAAGTGTGTGTTTATGATATGGATCTAGCATAAGTGGGTCTGCACTTGTGCTAGGAGGAAAGCATAATGAGGAGATATAATATCAATAAATATTGTTGAATGATTATGTCATTGATGTCAGTGCAGTGAAGATGACAAGCCATGAAGACTTGAAGTCAAGTGATGAAGGAAACTTAACATGAATGCTTTTAATATACGTCAATAAATTACTGTAAAATGAAGTACCAATGGACAAAAAACACCGGAAGAGAGGACATAAAGCATGAAATCTTGAAAAAGAAGACAGGGGAGGAGAAATCATTAGAGGGAGTTACCCTTAATGTCAAAGGGGGAGAAAAAGAACAAAATAAAAAGATAAATATCGGAAGCATGAATATGGGGAGAGAGATTTTGTCAAAGGGAGTTATGATTTTCCATTGATGTCAAAGGGGGAGAGAAAGTTCAACAAGCATGAAGACAGGGGGGAAATGTTCATAGGTGGAGTATGAATGTTTCCATCAATGCCAAAGGGGAATATTGTTGGAAAGTTGGTTGTCATTGATGTCAACCCTAGAAGAATCCCTAAATCTAGTGGTGAAGCATCTAGAAGTGATGGGTGTATTTGGATAAGTCTCTAAAGTGGTCCCCTTATGGTGTATATCTAAGCATTTTCATCGGGGGAAGACACTTTGAAGAATTCTACAATAATACATGGAAATATAGCTAAGTGGTTAAGTGGTTTAGAATCCTTGGAGGTGTGGTCATGAAGCCTGAAGTTGTTTGAGAAAAATGAGGATGAAAGACATTGCAAATACATGCAAAACCCATGTAGGTGAATAGTCATCATCATGTCGTTTCCAATGGTAGGTTGTACGTCACATGGTTCCTCATGGTTGAGAAGTTATTCCCTCTTAAATTTTAAGCCCTGAAGTATGGTCAAGAAGCCCAAGATTCTAGGTCAAGAAGTTACAAGTTAGCCCCAAAACTAATTAAACGAGAAAGGTTGTTGCAAATAAGAAGTTACTCGTCAGACCTAAAGTTAATAAAGGGAGGTACTTGGAAAATTATAAATACACATCAAGAACCTCTCATTTTTTCATCCATCCAAGTGTGTGTTTATGGTATGGATCTAGCATAAGTGGGTCTACACTTGTTCTAGGAGGATTGGTGATCTCAGCAAAGAAAATCTGGCCTAGAAGAAAGGAGTTTGAGGAGAGAAAGGAGTAAAAGAGTGACTGAACTAACTTTCTGAGGTTATCCACAGGTTGCAGTGGAGCAAGGCACAGATTTATGAGGTTATCTGTGGATTGCAATGGAGAAAGGCATGGATTTACGCAGGTCACCATGAGGCAAAGCATGGATGTTCATGGGTTGACAATGTATGAATCGTGGATCTTTGAAAAATAGTTTTGAAGAAGGTGATACTCTCTTGATTCCAAATTTGAGGAATGCATGTTTTTCTGAGATCCGATGTACTAGGTTTTACAGAATGAAAAGGTGTGTTATTATATACATTTTGAGGCTTGTATATTGAAGGTCATGGTATATTCTTAAGGCATATCTTAGAGGTTATGGTATGTGGTTTATGGAATATGTTTTGGTACATGGTTAAGGCATACCATGAATTATATGGCATATGTTTGAGGCATATCCTTGGTACATGGTTTATGGAGGTTATGGTACATGCTTGAGTTATATATTGGCACATGGTTTGGATGGATATTTTGATGATGTTGGACATATGTTTTGAGAGATGATATTTGTGGTATTGGCATATGAATTGTATGAATGCATTTGGATTTTTTGATCATGATTTTGATTATCACTGATAATAAACCTATCACTGTCACTGATAATCAACCTATCGTGAGTTTCACAACATGGGTTAACCCCCTCTCGTGGATTATAACTCTGACAATTGTGGCAAAGATTGACACTTGTGGGTTTTGGTATAACTAAAATCATTGTCCAACAAAATGTATCAGAGCGGTAGGTATCAAGTTCAGAACTCGCCTGACACTTTCTAGGGGGAGGTTGTTGGACATTGGGTTCAATGCTTCTCACAAGTTTTGCGACATGGGTAAACCCCCTCTCATGTTGCAGATTTGATCGAGAAGATCATCAATCCGAGGAATTGGTTATTGATTCTTAACTGTGATCTTTCTCAAGGATTTTTAATCAATACATTTTTTCCATTTCCTATCCTTATTCTATACCAAAAAAATTGGGCTCCTAGAAGGTGAGGAGCTTGGTATGATGTGGCCCTTCATAATTTTCTCTTGGATCTAGCATTTGATTTCTTAATTCTCCATAACAAAACACCTGTATATAGGGATGTTAGGAAGAGGAGAACTAGGTGTCATATCAATTAAGTTCTTTACCTGACAATGCATAGGAACCCCAATAGGCGAGGAAAATATGTCTTTGTACTCCTTTACTATTGCGTCCACATGTCGCTTCTATGCATATGTTTTGGTGGTTGTAGTGACCTTACTTTCACCTTCTGATAAAAACATACAGAGGATGAATCTCCCGGTCTAAGAGACCACCTTTTTGCATTGCTTCATAGATATCAAAGATACCACAACATTTGGGACTGCCTCCAGTACCATGTAGAGTTGATCTCCCAGAGTAATAATGAAATTACGGGGCCTAGATTCATAAACAACATGATGCTTCCACATATATGGTTGTCCTTAAAGAAAACCACAAACTTAAAGGGGAGAAACATCATGCAATACCTCATTTTTGAAGGGTTTGATGTCATATTGTAGGTGACATTTCTGACTAACATGAATATCCCATCCCTAGCTGAGCCAACCGATGGTGTATGGCCAAGGATACAGTGTTCTTGTTAGGTTAAAAATATTGAAAACCTATGTTGAGATCAGTGTCTTCTAGCTACCATTGTCAACAATGAAATGGAGTGGGGTCCTTTTCACCCACATTTTTGAGTGGAAGAGGAACTCCCCTTCTTCAGGCTCCTTCGGTTCCTCTGGTTGGAATTTTGTGGTAGCAATGGTGAAACTAGGTTCTGCATCAATGATCTTTCTTCCCTTTTCTGGTTTCGAATAAGAGTCTGAGTTGTATCTTTCCTCGAGGCTTTTGTCTCAGCCAACATTGACTGTTTGGAGAAACATTTATCAGTATTGTGCCAAGGTATTTTTTGAAACTTGCACCACTTTCCAATGTCCTTATTCAACTTCCCATTACCCTTCTTTGTTGGTGGCTTGGGATGGTTATCCTAGGGTTGGCCATCCTTTCTATATCCTTTGTCCTAGGAGTTAGGGACACCCTTACCATACTTTAGGTGGTGCGGATTTGCAGACCTGAAATCCTGCTTAAATTTCTACTTGATTTTCACAACATATCGATAAGCGACTCCCAATGATGAGATGTCTAGAAAATCCATTTCAATTATAATGTACCTATGTAAAGCCCCATGATATTTTAGAACCAGATGTCACTCAGAGTATTTGATAACCATATTGGTGTGTAAGGTATGGAAGGTATTTATGAAATCCGACACTGTTTGGCCCCTCTCTTGGCGCTGTGTGGTCCATCTCGTGTACTGGTCATCATAATTTCCCACATGGTAATATTGTTCCTTGAGGGAATCAACAAAATCCTCCCAAGTGGGTCCTCACCAAAAAAATTTAGACTCATTCTCGACATGTTTCTCATGGTAAATCTCCCACCAATATATGACATGGAGAAGGGCCTTAAGGAGCACGAAGGCAATCTTTTCATTGTTGGAAAAATGTTGGAAAAAGAGATAACCCTATAGCGGACTTAACCTTTTTTCCAAAGAATTAGTGTCTATCTGGCCTTCAAATAAATGAATATCAAAGTTAACTTGTACCTTGAATGGAGTCGCATGTTTGAAGTGACTGCTGGTTGAAGGTTCCTCCATTGTTTTCAGAAACCGTCGAAGGATCTAGGTGAAATTATCCATCATCTAGTTATTTTGTTGCGTGAGGGATTCCTTGAGAAACAATTTTAAAGGTTATCCTTTCCCAACATCCCTATTTTATTCCACCATGGGAGGTTTCTTGGGTGTGTGAGATCAGTTTTCCTCAAGATAAACAAGATCAAGACCCAACTCTCTATACCTTGACCTCATCAGGGACATGCACTAAGAACGACAAGGAACAAACTACTCTAATACCATTGATCCATATTATTTTAAAAATGACATGAAGGAATAAATACAACAAAGATATAACAAGGAAATATACATATATATAGAAAAGAACACAATAATACATTAAAGTTCAGATTCTATTAATGATTTCCTGAAATACAAAAGACTATAAAATTCAAGAGCACACAAGCTAGATGGAATGGTGGAATCTTATCTACGAGGAGAGATGTGTTGGCTACGTTAATTCATAAGAATTTGATTACAATGATGCTCCAAATAATTTTTTAACATAAATCAGAAATGTGAAAACCCTAACCCCGAGAGATGAAATGCGAGAAGGTTTGTGGGCCTCGATGGGGGTAGTTGATACGTCAACTTCTCGAGGGAGTAATGTTTGCATAAGAAATCAGTTTGGGGCACTTGATACCAATTTTAGGAGCATTGAGGGATTGTCAGAAGAACTTACCTGTAATATAGGAGTCAAGCAGGGTTGTCCCGTATCCACTGAACTTTTCAACATTTATATTGATAAGTTAAAATATTGTTTGGAGGACAAAGGATTTGTTGGCACAACTCTCATTAGTATAGTCATTATACTCCTTATTTATGATGATTATATTATTCTTATTGCAAATAGTCCCTATGACCTAGGTAAGAAACTAATAATCCTCAAGGACTTCTACTCTAGCATGGGCATGACTGTGAACACTGAAAAAACAAAGGTTATGATAATTAAATCCAAAAGGATCACCTACGATACTTTTTTTTATGACATCAATAGCTTGTAGGAAGTGCCTTCATAGAAATAGCTTGGAATCAATACCCACCACAACCTTAATTGGAACTATAGTGTTGAAAAAAGGATAAATGGATGGTGGAAAGATTATTATGGGCTCGGAAACAATTGTAAATCAGAAGACCTTTGGCTTTGGGATAAAAAAAACTCCTCTCTCACACTCTCGTCACTTTGGTTATCTTATATGGATGTGAAGTTTGGGGTTACAATGTATCTAGAGAATCTTGGAGAAAGATAGGATAGATCCAAAAGAATTTTATAACTTATAATATCAAAATTAAGGGAAATACACCCTATCGTATCCTCCTCATAGAAGCAATCCTTTCCCCCATTGAGATAATTTCTATGATTATATACCTAACGGAAAAGAACAATATAAACAACATGAATGACAAGAGGATCCCAAAAATTGATTCAAGATCTAGCCAAAACCACCATCATCGCAATAGGGTATGGCATAAAGATGCCAAATCTTGGCTAAATCATTGGGGAATACAAGAAGAAGCCATCATGCAAAATATCGATAATATTACAAATATTATCACTTCTAAATTTAAGGAGAATATGGGGTGTGATAAATAATTAAAGGATAAAGAAAATTAAGATACTAAAAGGAGGTGGTCAACCCTAATTTAGAATATCAAAATTACCTCTCATTTTTTAGAAGTGCAAAGAAGAAAATCAACATTGCTAAAATAAGAACAAACTCTCATGAGCTACATAGTCAAACTGGGCATTGGACAACTTCCAAAACATCGTGGGATGAAAGAATATATCATTTTTGTGACACTAAGAGGGTATAATATGAAAATCACTTCCTCTTATATTTCCCTACATATACAGATATTAGATCCCAATTTAAAAATATTTTCCACAATACATACGTTCGTTCCTAACCTTCCAAGTCATCAAAACTATGGTGATCTTGGAACACTTCTCTCAGTTATTTTCAAGAATATAAATGCAAGTTTAAATAAATTGAACTAATCTCTTACGTTCTTAAGGTCTGATAGAGAAATTGGTCTCATTGGACGTTAATCATCAACATCATCATAAGAGTAAGTTAATTAATATTTATAGTTATAAAGTAGGATTAGTGATATATATCTCTATGTGTGTGTGTGTGTGACTAATCCTACTTTATACCTATAAATATATACAATTAAAAACAACACAAAAAAAATCAGGATTCACTAAGTCAAAGGAAAATATCTAAAACCAAATACTTGAGCCACTAATGATCATAAAAAGGAATTGAACTTATGTGGATAATATTTCTAGAGATGAATTCTTCCAATATCAAAACATTTTCAGACCCAACTAAATCTTCCTTGGAAAGAGAGTCCACCGGGGAATTTAAGTGTCTGAAAATATACTTGAAGGAAATCACCTGAAATGTTTCTAAAATTATATTTAGGATCCGACCAATATTAACAAGAGAATTGTTCATGATATGTATAACACCCAACATCTAGTCTATGACTATTTTGGAATCATCAAGTACATGTAATTTTAGCACACCCTAACCAAGATAATACTTCATCATTCCGAGGATAACATTGAACTCACTTTTATCCTTAGTTCCAACACCCAATCATAATTTCCCTGTAACAAAATTATTTTTATTAAAAAAAAGTATGAAGTCACTACCACAACTTTTCCCCTACACTTGTGATGCCCCATCAAAGAAACCCCATGGGTAATATTGGTCTATATATTTTTGGAGGAGGAACAGAGGTTGGGCCACCACTTATGGAACTATGAAGTATTCCATCCTACCATAAACCTGTCGAGCAATCTGGAAAGATGGTATACAACCTCTACCTTCAAAATGTTTGTTGTTTCTAGAGATCAATATTCCCCATACCATGAGAGGTGGAAAATATCTCCATTTATTTTACTGAGGGTTGTTAAATAATTCCCATAAACATTCATTCATAGAAATTTTACTTGATAAGGGAGGAAGGCCCATCTGAATACTGATATATAGCCAAGATACAACTGAGAAAGAACAATTATGGAACACATGAAAATCTGTTTCCTCCTCTGATTTACATAGGTAGCATAGATGAAGAACTTTCTTACAACTCCTTTGCAAACCATCCTACATAATAACCCTTTCCTTGAGAACTAACCATAAAAATATTATGCATTTTGTCAGGAAACAGATCTTCCAAATTTTCTTGTACCACCACTCCTCAATGGGATCAACCTCATCCATTGACACTAGATACTTGAGGTTGGAATAATATTCTTTTGCCGAGTTATTTAATACCCAAGGCATCAAAAAATATTTTCTTTTTGAATACCCAAGCCATCATAGAAGTTTAGTTCCTTTTATGATCATTAGTGGCTCAAGTATTTGGTTTTAGATATTGTCCTTTGACTTAGTGAATCCTTGTTTGTTGTGTGTTGTTTTTAATTACATGTATTTATATTTATAAAGTAGGATTAGTGAAATATAATAGAATTTCACTAATCCTGCTTTATAACTATAAATACATGTAATTAAAAACAACACACAACAAACAAGGATTCACTAAGTCAAAGGACAATATCTAAAACCAAATACTTGAGCCACTAATGATCATAAAAAGGAATTGAACTTCTATGGATAATATTTCCAGAGATGAATTCTTTCAATATCAAAAAGTTTTCAGACACAACCCAACTAAAGCTTCCTTGGAAAGAGAGTCCACCTGGGCATTTAAGTGTCTAAAAATATACTTGAAGGAAATCACCTGAAATGTTTGTGAAATTAGTTTTAGTATCCGACCAATATTAACAAGAGAATTGTTCGTGATATGTACAACACCCAACATCTAGTCTATGACTAGTTTGGAATCATCAAGTACCTGCAATTTTAGCACATCCTAACCAAGAGCATACTTCATCAGTCTGAATATAGCATTGAACTCACTTATATTGTTAGTTCCAACACCCAAACAAATAGATGATGATAGTGACAGTGACTCGGAAAGAGCGCTCTTCATGGAAATGGAAAATTAGAAAGGACATGATGAAGATTATGAATAAGGTGAAGTAGATCTTGAAGAAAAACTAATTAGCACCTTAAGTGAGATAAAAAGAGAAAGGAAGAAAATAAATTCATTCAAGGAAGAATTGATCAAACTAAAGGAGAGTTCTCAAAATCCCAAAGAAGTTGCTCATTTAAAAACTAAGGTAAAAGAAGCAGAACAGAGAGAAAATATTTTGACAATTCATTTTAAGAAAAGACCTGAAGACTCAAATAGGATTAAAGCAGAATTTAGTCAACAAGAAATAATACTTGAAGAAGATATCATATCCTTGAAAACCCAACTTGAAGAAACAAAGAGAACGAAAGAAGTAATGAATATCCAGATGATAAATAAAGAAGAATATTGTAAGAAGCTTGAAGGAAAAGTCGTGTCATTGAGGGTTGAAGTCAACAAGCTCAATAAGAACTTGAAAATCTCCCAAACGCTAGAAGACATTCTCAACAGTCAAAGTCCATGTTATGATAAGTCTAGACTAGGATACAATAAAATTCATTTTGAGAAGGGTTCAAGCTCCATGACAAAAGAAGAATAAAAAAAGACTTATGAAGAAGCTGACATAAGTCCCAAGCCTTCAAAGGAGAATATTCAGGTAATGGAACGAGATCAACCCATCAGAGGAACGCAAAATCAACAATCATCAATGGAGAGGAATGAATGTAGATGAATTGTATTTGCAAGAAGATCTTTTACCTCCAGGAATCAAAGAAGATTCAATTATTGTGAAGAAAACAACATAAGAGAGGATCTTGATTAGCTAATGCATGAATTCAAAAGGACTACATCACAGAGAGGATCATTGGCTCTCAAGTATTAAAGTTTATTTCTTGGTCATTTTTTTACTTGTAATAACTTTGGACATAAAGTTGTCAATTGCAGAGCGTATGGAAGAAAAGTTCAAGCAATAAATGTTTATGTGGGCCACTTCAATATTGAATGTTACAAATGCCACAACTATGGACACATAACTCGTGATTATAGAAGCATGATGAAGTATTCCATGAAGGAAAACACTGATATCAAGTATAAGAAGGTTTGGATAAGAAAGAAAGAACAAGAAGAGCAGGTGAATGAAGAACTCCTAGAGATCATACTCACATGATTTATAGAGTTGCATGACAAATATACATGCAAAGAGGAAGATGTCGAGATTCATAATGATGATCCTACTACAAAGCATCTTGAAATATTATTCTAATCCATCTGCATTGGAGACTCTGAGTAATGTGAATGTTGAAGAGGGAGAGTATAAGAAACAATTGTTACATATTAGAGAACTAGTTTTTAGACAATCTGAAGTATTCATTTGCAGTTTTTGGAAGGCATATTTAGAATGATTCGAGGAAGAGATTCATAGCAGATTCAAAGCATGCATTCAAGTAAGGATATATTCATTAACAAATGTATTAGACTTATGAACATATTTGATTCATATTGAAAAGCAAATATATGTGGTAATCAGTTGAAATAGTGATAGATGGGTCAACATTACATGCAGTTAAGTAGTAGAGTCATGGACAATTTCGTGACATATGGAAAAAAAAATGAATTCATGATATATTGGACAAGTCTAGAAGACAATACCTAACATGAAACAAAGAGGATACATGACAGTGGATGAAATCATGAGATTAGAAGGAATTGCAGAAATTAATATGGATTCATTGTAAATAATATGACTCAGAAGTAAAGCATATTGATAGGTGGAACCATCTAGTCATAGGAAGGAAAGAAGTGAAAGGAACAACAAGAAAGGGGGAGAAAAACCATTAAGAGAAGATATATTGTTAAGAGAATATTTTTGAATTATTATTTCATTGATGTTAGTGCAATGAATGTGACAAGACATGAAGAATTTAAGTCAAGTGATGAAGGAACCTTAACATGAATGATTTTAATATACGTCGGTAGATTACATTAACATGAAGTACCAATGGAAAAAAATCACTGGAAGAGAGGAAATAAATAACACCATCTTGCAAAATAATACATAGGGAGACAAATCGTTAGAGCTAGTTACCATTAATGTCAAAGGGAGAGAAAAAGAACAAAAGTAGAAGATAAAGATCAAAATCATGAAGACGATGAGAGAGACATTGTCAAGGGAGTTACCCTTTTCCATTAATGTCAAAGGGGGAGAGAAAGTTCAACAAGAATGTAGACAGAGAGAGCAATGACGACATGTGGAGTATGAGTGTTGTCATCAATTATGTAGGGGGGTATTTTTGGAATGTTAGTTGTCATTGATTTCAACCCTGGTCAAACCTAGAAGAATCCCTGAAGTAAGTTGGGAAGCATATAGAAGTGATGGGTATATTTGAATAAGTCTCCAAAGTGATCCCMTTATGGCATAGATTTAAGAAAGGCCCTCATGGGAAGACACTTTGAAGAAGTCTACAATAATCCATGAAAATATGGTTAAGTGGTTAAGTGGTTTAGAAGCCATGGAGGTGTGCTCATGAAACCTGAAATTGTTTGAGGAAAAYGAGGATGAAGGACATTGCAAATTGCATGAAAAACCCTCATATATGGATAATCCTCGTCATGCCATTTCTAAGGGAAGGTGGTACGCATGTGTTTCCTCATGGTGGAGAAGTTATGCCCTCTTAAATTTTAAGACCCAAAGTATGGTCATGAAGCCTTGGATTCAAGGTCAAGAAGTTACAAGTCGGCCCCAAAATTAAATTAAGGAGAAAACATGTTGCAAATAAGAAGTTACAGGTCAGCCATAAATTTAAGCAAGAGAGGTACTTGGAAAAGTATAAATACACATCAATAACCTCTCCTTTTGTAATCCAACCAAGTGTGTTTTTATGGTATGGAGCTGACATAAATGGGTCTGCACTTGTTCCAAGAGGATTGGCGATCTCAACAAAGAAAATATGGCCTAGGAGAAAGGAGGTCGAGGAGAGAAAGGATTACGAAGGTGACTGAACTATATTTCTATGGTTATCCATGAGATGTAGTGGAGAAATGAACCTATTTATGAGGTTATATATGGGTTGTAGTGGAGAAAGGAGTGGATGTACATGGGTCACAATGAGGCAAAGCGCGGATGCCCACGGGTTGACAATGTATGACTTGCGGATCTATGAAAAAGAGTTTTGAATAAGGTGAAACTCTCTTAATGTTAAATTTGAGGTAGGCCTGTTGGTCTAATATCTGATGTACTGGGTTTTACAAAATTAAAAGGTATGTTATTCTATACATTTTGAGGCTTGTATCTTGAAGGTCATGGTATATGCTTAAGACATATCTTGGAGGTTATGGTACATGATTTATTTCATATATTTTGGTACATGGTTGAGTTATATCATGAATTATATGACATATGTTTGAGGCTTGGAGACTCTCTATAATGTGAATATTGAAGAGGGAGATTCTAAAAAACAATTGTTACTTATTAGTGACCTATCTTTCAGATAGTTTGAAGTGTTCATTTGTATTTTTTGGGAAGGAAGATTCAGAATGATTTGAGGCGATGATTCATAGAAGATTCCAAGCATGTATTCAATAAGGGATATATTGATCATTACATAATGTTGAAAACTTGTGAGCATATTTGATGAAGATTGAGAAGAAGAGATACGCGGTAATCAATTTCAGAAGTGACAGATGGGTCAACATTGTGTGCAGTTAAGTAGCAGAGTCATTGACAGTTTTGTTACATATGGACACAAATAAATTAAAGAGATATTTGACAGGTCTAGAAGAAAATACTTGACATGAACTAGAGATGATACATGAAAGTGGATGAAATCATGATCTCAGAAGGAATTTTATAAAGGAAGATATATTTGTTGTAAAACATATGGCTCAAAAGTAAAGGATATTGACAGGTGGAACCAACTAGTCATAGGAAGGAAAGTAGTGAAATGAAAATAAAGAAAGGGGGAGATATATTATCAAGAGAATATTGTTGAATGATTACATCATTGATGTTAGTGTAGTGAAGATGAAAATCCATGAAGAATTGAAGTCAAGTGATGAAGGAACCTTAACATGAATGATTTTAATATACGTCAATAGATTACAGTAACAAGAAGTACCAATGGAAAAAAAAAACACCAAAAGAGAGGAAAGAAAGCATGGCATATTGAAAAAGAAGACAGGAGGAGAGAAACCATCAGAGGGAGTTACCATTAATACCAAAGGGAGAGAAAAAGAGTAAAAGAAAAAGATAAATATCAGAAGCATGAAGATGGGGAGAGAGAGTTTGTCAAAGGGAATTACCCTTTTCCATTGATGTAAAAGGGGGAGAGAAATTTCAACAAGCATGCAGATAGGGGGGGGAAATGGTCATAGGTGGAGTATGAGTGTTTCCATCAATTCCAAAGGGGGGTATTGTTGGAAAGTTGGTTGTCTTTGATGTAAAATCTAGAAGAATACCCAACGCAAGTGGTGAAGCATATGAAAGTGATGGGTGTATTTGGAGAAGTCTCTAAAGTGGTCTCCTTATGGCGTAGCTTTAAGAATGGGCATCGGGGGAAGACACATTGAAGAAGTCTACAAGAATACTTGGAAATATAGCTAAGTGGTTAAGTGGTTTAGAAGCCCTAGAGGTTGGTCATGAAGCTTGAAGTTGTTTGAGAAAAAAGAGGATGAAAGACATTGCAAATACGTGAAAAACGCATGTAGGTGTATAGTCATCATCATTCCATTTCCAATGGTAGGTTGTAAGTCACATAGTTCCTTATGGTTGAGAATTTATGCCCTATTAAAGTTTAAGCCCTGATGTATGGTTAAGAAGCCCTAGATTCTAGGTCAAGAAGTTACAAGTCAGCCCCAAAATTAATTAAAGGAGAAAAGTTGTTGCAAATAAGAAGTTATTGGTCATCCCTGAAGTTAATAAAGGGAGGTACTTGGAAAATTATAAATACACATCAAGAAACTCTCATTTGTTCATCCATCCAAGTGTGTGTTTATGGTATGGATCTAGCATAAGTGGGTCTGCACTTGTGCTAGGAGGATTAGTGATCTCAACAAAGTAAATATAGCCTAGAAGAAAGGAGGTCGAGGAGAGAAAGGAGTACAAAAGTGACTGAACTAACTTTCTAAGGTTATCCACGGGTTGCAATGGAGAAAGGCACATATTTCTGAGGTTATCTATGGGTTGTGTTAACTCTAAAAAACGCACCGGCATTTTTGAAGGAAAGATGCCTAATCTTGTAGGGAAAAATTTTCCAGCTTCCCTAGCTCCAAATCCAAATCTGATTGCATCATTGGAAAGATTATGATCTGTAGTTAAAAATCGACTATTTGAACATGCAAAAC
>SNQJ01S0013059.1:106685-176105 GCA_010110895.2 Picea sitchensis | reverse complement strand
CACCGCCGCCCTAAAGAATCGCATAGTATAATAATTATCAACGTATCATCTATTGGATCACGTTGTTGGTTGTTCTGGGCATGATGCCTTTTAAATATTTATGAAACATATGCCCTGTTTCATGCTATATTTAGATTGGATCTTGCGGAGAAAAATTTGACAAATGCAAGCGCCAAGTTTGGTTTCATGCTATATCTAGATTTCAAGTCATCGAATCCCAGCACCAAACCGATATCAATCTCTTTGATTTTATCTAATGAAGCCTCGCCATACGCAAAGATTGCAATATCTTGATTTTCATGAAATACAGGATCTGTCCATGCACCGTTTGATGAAATTTATGCAGGCATGGGATCACATGTAAAGGGCATCACGAGGGACAATAATGGAAGTCACAATTGGTTGTTGAGTTATAGCATTATACACTGTGTGAAGGTGCTGTGACAATTGTTCTTGAAATCATTCGCAGCAATGGGTTTGTTCAAATCAATGGCAGGAGCAGCCTGAGCTATCCAGGACAGCCAATTAAGCTTGACACCTTTATGAATATCAGAAAGAATGCTTACCCAGCAGGCAGTTACAAAGCATTCATCTGCCTGATTGTGCTTGAGAAAGTGCTTGCTTCCATGCATGGTGTTTTTCTTCCATGGTTTTCTAAAATCAACAAGGTTACAGACATAAGTGAGAGATGTTTTCCCTGAAGCATTTTTAGCTATGGTGCACTTCATGTACAGTGGAAAGTTGGACATGGACGAAAAACAGGACTGGGGTTCATTGTTGCTCCCCCTTGTTCTATTAGCTGATCAGTTCGGAATTCACCTGCTTCAACAAGAATGTTGTGCATGCTTATTTAAGCGCATTTCAAAGGGTGGTCACCTCAATACCTGCATCCAGGCCACTTGAAGAAGCATATGAAGAAACTTTTTCCAAACATTTTGATTACTGTACTACTGCCAGTGCAGAATTCAAAATGTTAGAAAGGGCATCATTTATGAAAATACTTCAGACATTCGTGAGTACAGCAAGAGTGACTTGTCTGCCTTTGACAGTCTAGAATGTGGAGAGATAGGTAAATGTAGTAAACATTTTGAGTTGTGATTATTATGGCTTTTGAAGCACCCCCATTTGGTAGTGATCTTTGAGGAAAGGGTTCTGGATGCTATTCTAACTTGGGGAACACAAGGAGATGGCCTTCATGGTTGGAAAGCAGCAAGTCGGCAGCTAGAGGAATGCAGTCCTGACACAATCTTTGCAGAAAGGTTAGAACTTTTGAATGAATTACTTGCTCTTGTTCGTTTTCCTCTAATTCCGTTTCCTTTACTTCAAAAGCTGGAGCAGAGCAACCTAAGCAAGTAAATTCCAGTCTTTCAACAGTTGATAATGGAGGTGCTTCAGTACCTCGGGACAGATGCAAGCAATGAAACAAATGAACAGAAGCACCTTTCGAAGTCATTTGACATAAATAATCAACGCCGGCTAAGTAATTGTATCAGGTTCCAACCAAGACCATCGAGCTTTAAGCAACTCTTTTACATATGTGATGGTGATCGAGACTTCTATGGAAGAGAAAGTCATGACTGTATCAGGTCAGTTCAAAAGTGAGCCAGAAGTTCAAAGCGTTTTGCAAAGGTGAGCAACCATTCCAGCAAGCAGTAAAGATTGAAATGCCCACATCGTCATTGACAATGGGGCTCGACCCAAACATTGATCCAAAAAGAATGAAACGAATTTTAGCCAATAGACAATGTGCACAAAGATCCCGAGGATGGAGAGTTGCAAGCTGAAACCCATCAGGAGGAAATTACAAGTTTAGTCAGAGAGAAAGGAGCTTCATCTAAGAAACCCTGAAGTCATTTACAAACATGCAGGTAATCAGAATTTTGATATTTTGATTTTTCAAATAATTCTGTTTTTCAGTGGTTTAGGCGAGCCCTCCAGTGCTCATTAACCACCAAAAAGAAGTGCTTTCGGTGGATAAGGTGCTTAAATCCAAATATTGTTAACCACAGAAAGTTGTTTTCAACCAGAATATTCAAAATTTTGCCCAGATTCGAGATATTCAAGTTGGAATGATGTGAAATCTTCTGGAATAGGATGATTATGAATTATCAAACCAAGTCTAAACACTATTCTTGAATAAGAAAGTCAAAAAGAAGTTTTTTGACTATATTTGGTCATTTTTAAAGGCTACCTGCAAATATCAGCGGGTCTTTGGTTTACTATAGTCCTTGATCCTGTTTTTTATACCTTATGAAAATGCTAGTGGTGGTGCAACTTAGTTTCCTCATTATGTTTTTGGAAGGCTGAAATATGCAATTGGGGAAAATCCTCATTTCTCTCCTAATCTTGGAAGACAGTCATGATGTATGTGCCTATTGACCTCATACTGAGAATTGGAAGCAGATCCTAGTATTTTATATTAGTTGGAGACTTTACTTTTGGGAGATCATCCAGAGTCAAAAGTGCATATACTTGAGGTGTGTGGCTGTTTTCTTTCACTTGCATTTCATAGAGACCTTCTGCGTGAGAGGACTGTTGCTAACAAAGTCTTCCAAATAATCCTGGAAATGCTTGGCTCTTCAAAGGAGGACATCCAAAGGATCCCAAGACTTTCACAGATTGGATGAAGGCAGATCATGTCAATGTTTGCTGACATTGAACCATTCCACAAAGCTGCAAAAGGCACATCAAATTTGGCGGGGCTGAATATATATAGACAACTACATCTGTGCACTGTTTTTGTTGAAAACCATATCTGCATTTGGCTGTGGCTTACTGGCATCTGGGGTTGGCATTGGCTACTGATATGTGGCTTTACAAATATCTGTTACCACTCATTTTTATCCTCCTTTTGCATATGTAACTTTTCTTGCAGGTCTTTTCCAGGAAGAAGATTTCCACTTGAAGGATGTCTACTATTCTAAGCTGAAGGATTTTATGGGAAACTGCTGCAATAGAGTGAAAGACTGGGTTGCACGCATTGACCATGTAATGAGCAACATGAGAAGTGAAGCCTGAGTAGCTTAACATGTTAGGGAAATAAAATAGGATAGATCANGTTGTCAAGCTTTGAATGGTTGTTATCCCATTGTTTAGCTCATAGCCTGATAATAAGTCTCTTGATTGTCTCTTAGACCCTGCTTTGCACTGGTTTAGTTACAATTTGTTCTCCACCCACTTTAAAGCTACCTGCTGATTAATAAATCTTTGAGAGCACTGTCTATTTGTTTATCATTTTCATGTTTGAATGCTATAAGCTGTATTGAGTTGTCCCATTGATCCACATTTACAAAATACAAAAACATTATTTTCTTAAGTTACCAAGCACCTTTGGTCTGCAACCACAAAGGGTTTCTTGGAGGGTTAATAGGTTGCATTGGAGAAAGGCACAGATGTATGTGGGTCACAGTGAGGCAAAGTGTCAATGTTCATGGGTTGACAGTGTATGAATCATGGATCTGTGAAAAAGAGTTTTGAAGAAGGTGCTACTCTCTTGATGTTGAAGTTGAGGAAGCCATGTTTGTTTGAGATACAATGTACCATGTTTTATGGAATGAAAAGGTGTGTTATTATATACATTTTGAGGCTTGTATCTTTAAGGTCATGGTATATGCTTAAGGCATATATTGGAGGTTATGGTACGTGTTTTTTGGAATATATTTTGGTACATGGTTGAGGCATATCATGAATTATATGGAATATGTTTGAGGCACATATTCTGGAATATGGTTGAGTCATATCATGAATGATATGACATATGTTTGAGGCATATCCTTTGTACAAGGTTTATGGAGGTTATGGTACATGCTTGAGGTATATATTGGCACATGGTTTGAATGAATATCTTGATGATGTTGTACATATGTTTTGAGAGATGATATTGGTGATATTGGCATATGACTTGTATGAATGGATCTGGATTTGTTAATCATGATGTTTATTATCACTAATAATCAACCTATCACTATCACTGATAATCAACCTGTCGTGAGTTTCGTGACATGGGTTAACCCCCTCTCTTGGATCCTAATTTTGACAATTGTGGAAGATATTAACACCTGCATGTTTTGGTATAACTAAAATCATTTTCCAACAAATAATATCAGAGAGATAGTTCTCAAGTTCAGAACTCGCCCGACACATGCTAGGGGGGGATTTTTGGACATTCGGTTCAACGCTTTTCACACATTTTGTGACATGGGTGTTATCACTATGATAATTTTTATATGGAATCCAAGGTTTGGGACTTAGCAAGAGGATAAATAAGTGTAGAGGTGTGATAAACTAGAGGATGGGGCCATATCTAGCAGACGGGGCTAAGTCTAGTGGAAGTGTGAAGTTGATGGGACCCGACGGGTCACAGATCATGGGTGTCGTACATCAATGGTCAGGGAGCATATCAGACCAAGAAATAGGGCAAAGGTTAATATTTTGAAAGTGGAATGATAAGAATACCATGGTTTCATCTTGAGATCGTGTCATGCCACATGATACATTCCAAGGGGAAAAGAGGGTGAACTCTAAACTACTCAATCACAACCTGAAATCACATGTCAAATGTCATTAAATGTGTTAAATCCAAGGGTCACATGTGGAAAGGAAAGTTGATGTCTAGTCAAATCATCTCGAGACACTAGTTAATTCGTCCATGCGATTCCAAGTAAGCACCGCCAAATAACCGATTTAAAGACTCATCATTGGAAATTGATGGTCGAATGTGATAAGCCTCTATCCCTGTAAGGATTTTAATCAATAGCTCATGATTAGCACTCAATGGTGAATTTTACTCAAAACACAAGTGAAATTACTCTATTTTGGGTAATTGACATTTTATTCTAGAGTGGGATAATTGCAGATCGAATCATTCGTCCAATTCTTGTACAATTGAGAGAAATAGGCTCTTGTTTCCAAGAAAACCAGAGAAAATGGAGAAGAAATATCCACTGGCCTTCAACAAACCAGGAAATTTGAATAGTATGAAAAAGCTATCAATTAAGAAGAAAGAAAGGCATGTTGTGCAAATACTTGCAACAAAATTTCACACAAAATCTGCAAATGAACCAGGATCAGGTGAAGAAATTAGATTGAATCATATTATGAAGGATTTGATAATTAATGGATATGAAGATAGATACTACATGCAATATGGCAAGGTTAAAAGAAACAAGAGACAAAAGAAGGAAACTAAAGCTGGAACGGTCAAAGGTACCAAAGAAAACCAACCTGGTTGGCTTGACACCTTAAAGGAAGATCTTGCAAACTTGAAATAAATTGCAAGCTAAATTGAGTATATTTCATGGAATCTTGTGACGATGCAGACAAGTGGCATTTAGGGTACAGATCTAAAAAAAATTGGTTTTATGTTTGTAACATTCCTTAGAAAGTAGGAGTTCAGTTTTGGTATGTTACTCCCTCTATGACCGATATCTATTTTTGGAATCTTGGAGAAGATGATCCGTTTTGGATCCTGTATGTAATTAATCTATATATATTGTTAAAAAGATAAGTGAATGGTTTGACTGGTTGGAGAAAGGCCTGCCCTTGTAGTAGGAAAAATTTGTAATTTCTTATGGATTTTAATATAAGCAGAGAAGGTTTTCTTAGATAGTCGAGATTCATCACGGTGTTGATGTTCAATATGTTTTCTTGTATTTAATATTCATGAATGTGTTTTTCTGCTAGCGATGATCTTTAGGAAAAATAAACAACTCACCTTGCCAGTGCTCTTTATCATATTGATTATACTTTTTGTGTGTTCATTTGTTAATGTTTTAGAATTCACCATTAAGTGGTGCTCTATTTTTGGTAGCCATCATTTATGTTTCTTCTTCTAATTCTATACCAAGAGATTCGCCCTCTATTAGATGCCTCTTGCTGATAGTAGTCTTTCCTTTATTTCCCTCTGCCATCTCATATTAATTATTTGGATGAACATCATAACTATTTTTCCTATGTTCCCTCTGGAATACATAACTTATAAATCTCCATACGTTTTCAGGAATTGACCCCATTGCCCAATGGCCCTACTCTCCTGTTTTGTCCTACCACTTTTAAATTTTACCCTATGGCATAATCTGACCTCTGTGTGCACATTGCCAAATATTTGAAGTGTTTTAAATAGCTATATGCCCGAGAGATCCCTCTCTAGTTTAAAGGGTCAGAATCCAACCTAAAGTTGGTTGAAACAATTACCTTTGTCGTTTGTTTTATCAGTCGAACAAATTTTCTGAGTGCTAACATTCTGGCGCTGTTGTTGGGGAGCGAAGGTGAAATATTCCCTGGGAGAAACAACAAAGTTCATATCTGAGTACTGATGGTGAAAAGTATTTGGACACGAAAATGTTGTATATCATTCACCTGGAAACTCCATTTCCAAGAATCTAGGATTCAAAATTTTCATGGCGACTCCACTGCCCAAAGACTCAATAACCTGGAAATTTTATTGGCGACTCCACTCAAGATTCAAATGAGATTAAGAGACTCCATTGGAAGATGTGATCCCTTGACAGAGGTATGAAAGGACATCATGAGAGAAAACAAGTACCTAAAGTTGATTTTTTTCCAAGACATGGTATTTTTTGTTATTAATTACCTTTTGTCCTTTCCTGAACATGCTAAACACAATTTTATTCACCTGCTGCATGCAAATTATGGTCATGATAATATTGAAATTTTATATCCTCTTAAAGTTATATAGATATCTCCTCAGTTTATCACCGATTTTGATCAAAATCTCCCATCTGAGCCATGCGATAACCATGACCAAGTTGATGAGCCTCATGAAACCAAGTCTGATATTTCACCTCATGTACTTGATCCAACACCCTCCAAGACTTAGCATAGATACAAACCCTTGAAATTACCTCTCATCCTTCATGATTTTCCTCCAAATCACTATAAGCACCTACATGTGTTTGATGGGAAACACGATGCTATCACAGCTAAAAAACACATCCAAGAGTTTGAGAATTATATATATATATTTTGAGATTGACCATGATGATGTTTGTATGAGGGCCTTCTCTCAATCCTTGAAAGGAGATACCAAATAATGGTTTAAACATTTGTAGCCAGAGATAATTATCTCATGGGAAGAATTGAAGAGCGTGTTTTCGAAGTTTTGGGGCAAGAAGAAATCTCTGGAACTACAACTTATAGAATTATATGCCTTGAAATGGAAAAGAAATGAAACTATTTATACATTCAGTAGAAGGTTTTCTATTATTTATTATGATTTTCCCAAATAAATTCAACCCAATGAAGTGGTTTCCATGCTCCAGTATGCCACTACTCTTCACCCAGATTTGTCTTTCCTCCCGATGGAAAGAAGACCTAAGACCTTACAACAAATATTTAATGATGCTCAGGAGATTCAACACAATATCCAAGCATGTGAATAGATTTGAAATGAGGAGTTGAATGCTCCAGGACATGAAAGTGAATATGAACAAAGAAGAGTTGATTGGAGTCTTGAGCATAAAATTGATAATATCATAGGTCCTCTTGAAGTTTTAAATGCTAATGATTTTGAAAAGGATTATATTCCACTTATTGGAAGAGAGGGAACTTATGTAACTTTTTATCCACCCCATGATAAGCATGGAGATGATTGTTTCATGTATTCATTTGTAGACAGCCAAGAATATGAGTTTGCAAATCAACTTGTTGAGGAACAGGTTTATGTCCCAAGCTTTTTCTTGTTAGATGACATTGCAGATGTTGTTGATTTTCCTATAGATGATGAATATTATGATGATTATGATTTTGACTTCCTGGAACAACCATTTACATGTTCTTTATAAGGAAATGTTCCTTTTCAGCATTGTATTGAGGGCAATCAACTTACATATTACAGTTACAAAGAAGAAAGTTATGAATCAACTGAAGGAAATTCTTTACCTCTATGATTTTCTTCATTTAAATTTTTGAAAGAAAATGCTAAGATAATCATTGAAGCAAAGAAATGTGTTCTGATGCCAAAACACACTGATTCACTGGAACAAATTGACAAGAAATTGCAACAATATCCTCATTTGTTTGATGACCCCGTTAATTGTAATGAAGAAGGTCTTGTCAGTTCAAAATTGCAGCCATTGGTCAAATATGAATATGAAAATGAGTGTGTTCAACAATACAAAGAAATTGAAAAATGTGCATATGATAACAATGAAGAAAATGAATAAATTTTTGAATCATGTGTAAGAACCTTGCCATTATGTTTTGCTTCTTTCAAATTGCTCAAGAAAAATGTTAATAATGTTTCCGATCAGAAATCCTTGAGGCATGATGTTGAATTTGAAGAAATAAATAGACTTGCAAATGAAAGCTATCTTCCATTATGTTTCTCTTCCTTTGAATTGTTAAGAGCCAATCATAAGAAAACAGAGAAAGATGGTAAAAGCGTTGTTGTTCAAAGTCATTTGCCTTCTTCTGAAATTGATGACGATATTCAAATAGATTTCTAGCAAAACAAAGTGTTTCAAAATTGTCTTTCTCCCCCGATGAATGTTGTAGTTGTTCAAATTATAAGTGGCTTGGACGTGTATGAAGGCTATGAGACCCCACCTATGGAGACTTTGAGAAATGAACAAACAAATGACATAGAGTTTCAGGGAGGTAATAAAATGGTGTATGTCATGATTCAATCAGAAATGATGAAATATCATAAAGAAACCATTGTTTTACTTGATTCCTTTGAAGATTATGGTTCTAAGACTGAAGAAGAAGAGAAAATAAAACCAACACTTGTGAAGATTTCCTGTCCTTATGTTTTGGTTGATCAAAAATAAATATTTTCTCATATGTTTCATGACCCTATGGCATGTTATATGGAGAGTTTTAACAATAAGAATTTATAGCTTATGATGGGTTGTAAGCTTAGAGGTGAATATGATGGCCAATCAATGCCAATATTAGATATGGATTTCTTTCCACCCAGGGTTTCATTTCGTCCAGCACTGCCTTCCGATTCAGAAGATTGTTATTTCCAACAGTCTCAATAGATTTTTCATCCTGGAAATCAACAGGTTAAATCACATGAAAGCAAGAATGTAGTGGAAAAAGTAAAACATGATTGTTGTTTTGTTCATGTGTTGAAAGATACATTTGAATTTTTGTTAGAAATAGTAAACAGTCCCAATATTTTTGAAATTCTAAGATTTGAATTCATATATAAATTCTCAAATGGGTTATCAGTAAACAGGCTTTCGAGCAAGCATGTGCAAGGTAAACAAGCAATGGATAAAATGTTGGCATGGCTGCATTGGCATTTTGATTTCACTTGATTGGCACTTCATTTCAGTAGTTATGGTAGGTAGGTGTGAATAAGATTGTGGATCAATCATTTTCAAGTTTATGTCTCCAAATAAAGTGTTCAATTATAAGTTAGCAGTATATCAAGTGTTCAGCCTCCAAGTGAGAGTGGTTTGCAGACTTCAGTTTTCAACAGACATTGGTGACAAGTCAAGGTATAGCACACACCTATTGTGAAAGAAGATCCAATGAATAAGGCACATGGTTTACTGTTCTTTGCTACCTCGCATGGAGGATAGCACCCCCAATTGGAGCCCATGTTATCACTATGATAATTTTTATATGGAATCCAAGGTTCAGGTCTTAGAAAGAGGCTAAATCGGTGTATAGGTGTGATAAGATAGAGGATGGGGCCATATCTAGTCGACGGGGCTAAGTATAGCAGAAGTGTGAAGTTGATGGGACCTAACGGGTCATAGATCGTGGGCACCGTAGATCAATGGTCAGGGAGCATATCGGGCCGAGAAATAGCACGCAGGTTAAGTTTTTGAAAGAGGGACGATAATAATACCATGGTTTCGTCTCGAGATCACATGGCCCCACCAAATTCATTTCAGGGGGAAAAGCGGGTGAACTTGAAACCACTCAATCACACCCCAAAATCATGTGTCAAATGTCATTAAATGTGTTAAATCCAAGGGTCACATGTGGAAAGAAAAGTTAACGGCTAGTCAAATCATCTCGAGACACTTTTTTGGGCGCCATTCATCCGTGCGATGCCAACTAAGCACCGCCAAATAACCGATTTAAAGACTCATCATTGGAAATCGATGGTCAAATGTGATAAGATGCTATCGCTGTAAGGAATTTCATCAATAGCTCATGATTAGCACTTGATGGTGACTGTTACTCAAAACACAAGTGAAATTACTCTATTTTAGGTAATTGATGTTTATTCTAGAGAGGGATAACCACAGATCGAATCATTCGTCCAATTCTTGTACAGTTGAGAGAAATAGGATCTTGTTTCCAAGAAAAGTAGAGAAAATGGAGAATAAATATCCAACGGCCTTCAACAAACTGGGAAATTTGAATAGTATGACAAAACTATCAATTAAGAATAAAGAAAGGCATGTTGTGAAAATACTCGCAACAAAATTTCACACAAAATATGTAGATGAACCAGGATCAGGTGAAGAGATTAGATTGAATCATATTATGAAGGATTTGATCATTAATGGATATGCAGACAGATACTACATGCAATCTAGCAAGGGTAAAAGAAACAAGAGATGAAAGAAGGAAACTAAAGCTGGAATGGTCGAAGGTACCGAAGAAAACCAGCCTGGTTGGCTTGACACCTTAAAGGAATAGCTTGCAAACCTGAAATAAATTGCAAGATAAATTGAGTATATTTCAGGGAATCTTGTGATGATGAAAACAAGTGGCATTCATGGTAAAGATCTAAAAAAAATTGGTTTTATGTTTATACCATTCCCTATAAAGTAGGAATTTATTTTTGGTACGTTACTCCCTCTATGACCGATATCCATTTTTGGAATATTCGAGATGATGATCCATTTTGTATCTCGTATGTAATTAATATATATATACTATTAAAAAGATAAGTGAATGGTTCGACTAGCCTGAGAAAGGCCTACCCTTGTAGCAGGAAACATTTGTAATTTCTTATAGATTTTAATATAAGCAGAGAAGGTTTTCTTAGATAGTCAAGATTCATCATGGTGTTGATGTTCAATATGTTTTCTTTTATTTCATATTTGTGAATGTGTTTTTCTGCTAGCGATGATATTTAGGAAAAAGAAAGAACTCACCTTATCGATGCTCTTTCTAATATTGATTATACTTTTCATGTGTTCATTGGTTTCTGTTTCAGAAGATCACCATTAAGTGGTGCTCTATTTTCGGTATCCAGCCTTTATGTTTCTTCTTCTAACACTATACCAAGAGATTTTCCCTCTATTAGATGCCTCTTGTTGATAGTAGTATTTCCTTTCTTTTCCTTTGCCATCTCATATTAATTATCTGGTTGAACATCATATTTATTTTTCCTTTGTTCCCTCTGGAATACATAGCTTATAAATCTCCATACATTTTTAGGAATTGACCTCATTGCCTAATGGCCCTGCTCTCCTGTTTTTTCCTAACTTTTAAATTTTACCCTATGGAAGAATCTGACCTGTATGTGCGCATTGCCAAATATTTGAAGTGTTTTAAATAGATATATTCCTGAGAGAGCTCTCTCTGGTTGGAAGGGTTAGAATCCAACCTAAAGTTGGTTGAAATGATTACCTCTGTCATTTGTTTTATCAGCTGAACAAATTTACAGAGTGCTAGCAATGGGTAAAACCCCTCTCATGCTATAGAGTTGCTTGCAATATTCTTCTAAGCCATATATGTTTGAGAATCCCAGTAATGTGAATGTTGAAGAGGGGGAGTCTAAGAAGTAGCTATTACAAATTAGATAACTATCTTCCAGACAGTCTGAAGTGTTCATTTATAGTTTTTGGGAAGGTGGATTCAAAATTATTTAAGGAAGAGATTCATAGAGGATTCCAAGCATGTATTCAATCAGGGATATATTCATTACATAATGTTGAAAACTTGTGAGAATATTTGATTCATATCGATAAGCAGATATATGTGGTAATTAGTTGCAACAATGACTGGTGGGTCAACATTATGTGCAATTAAGTAGCATATTCATGGACAATTTCATTACATATGGATAGAAATGAATTCATGAAATATTTGATAGGTCTATAAGACAATAACTGACATGAACCATAGATGATACAAGATAGTGGATGAAGGAATGAGCTCAAAAGGAATTGTAGAAAGGAATATGGACTCTTTGTAAAGCATGTGACTCAGAAGTAAAGCATATCGACAGGTGGAACTAGCTAGTCACAAGAAGGAAAACAATGAAAGGTACAACAAGACATGGGGAGATAAACCATCAGGAGGAGCTATACTATCAAGAGAATATTGTTGAATCATTATGTCATTGATGTATGTGTATTGAAGATGAAAAACCATGAAGACTTGAAGTCAAGTGATGAAGGAACCTTAACATGAATTCTTTTAATATATTTTAGTGGATTATAATAACATGAAGTACCAATGGAAAAAAACCATTTGAAGAGAGGAAATAAATCATGACATTTTACAAAAGAAAACAAAGGGAGAGAAATCATTAGAGGGAGTTACCCTTAATGTCAAAGGGGGAGAAAAATAAAAAAGTCAGAAGAGAAAGATCATAATCATGAAGATGAGGAAAGATAGATTGTCAAGGGGAGTTACCCTTTTCCATTGATGTCAAAAAGGGAGAGAAAGTTAAACGAGCATGCAAAGAGGGGGAGAAATGGTCATGTTGATGAAAAAATGGATTTATATTAATACAAACATTTTCATATTTTGTTTGGCTAAAGAAAAATAATCGAGATTATTACCCTGAATTTATAGTCTCTTTTACAAAAAATTATAGTAACTCTCAGGAAATAAGTTCTTGGAATTAATGATGTCTTTTTAATTTAAGAATGTCAAAATGAAAAATATAACAAAAAAATAACTTTGAATATTTTTTGAATATCTTTATAAATAAAAGATCTCATAAGGAAACAAAAAAATACTCAAATGAGAATCAGAACCATCAACATATTTTATTTATCCAAATATGAAATACAACCAACCACGTTCTTAGCAATCAACGATGGTATTTCACATCATACAATGACCACTAGTATCATCAAGTGAAACCAAAACTGAAACAAGTTGAAATGACAGGCACAAATGACACTTCCTTGACTCTTGTGAAGTATATTAGAAAATAAATACTTCTTGTCTCTCCTTGTTTCCACCTTCAGAAGGATCCTTATTAGAGTTGTTCTCTCTATCAATCTCCCTTTTCTTGTCCCTTGAACTCTTCCTTTATTCTTCTCAAAGTAGTTTAAGAAGTTCAACTTCTTTTAGTTATGTTATTAACTAATTTTAGTTAATAGGGAAAAACTTATAAAATAATAATAATATTTAATTATAAGGATAAATAAATACTAACTAATAGGCGGAGACACCCTAATTATTCCTTTTTAACTTTTCAAACAATTTTCTCCTTGTCCCTCCTAAAAAATAGAGACAATTTAATGCTTCAAAACATCCATTTAAATATCAACATAACCCATATTGAAATCATCCCACATGAAAAATTTGTAAACTTCCTTGTGACTCCCAAATTATAACATATTTATCAAAATAAATATATTAGTTTGTGCCTTACTAGAAAAACTGTCATAATATGGTAAAAATCAAAATATCACCAATATGTACAAAAGTAAATTGACGTGCAGATAATGAAAATGATAACCAACTAGTCTGATCCAAGATACTACTATCCCAAAAATAAAAATAAAAATTGTCCTCATCACCAAAATAACATTGTAAAACTAGAAGTCATATTTTTTATGTGAGGCAGTTTGCCTCTTTTCACTTCCCTGTGATTTTGTTTCTTTCATGAATTCTATTTATTCCTATTCTAGTTCCTTAATACTTGTTGTTGAAGCTTTAGGATGCATATCTTCGAAGGATTGGGCATGGGAAGTAACATAGTGTGAAGAGGTCACTGATTGGTCAGAATTGATAGATTGGGCAGGTCGATTTCCTTTACTGGGATCAGGTTCTTGGGTTAGATATTTGATATTCTTTGTTAGATTTTGAGTGGAATGGGAATGTGAATCCTTTGAAGTGATATGCAGTGCATACCTTTTAGGTGGAGGGGGTGGAAGTAAGGAAAGTGAAACTACTAGCCATCCATGAACTTGGTTCTGAGGAGGATTTACAATTTCCTACCAACTGTTAGTCTTTAACCCTTTTGTTGACTGAGTGGGTTCCCCTAGTCCCTATCCTTTCCTTTTTCATGATTTTCTGTCAAAACTTGTTTTTTACTCTTGGCTTGGAAGATTAATTTTCAATCTTTATTTCACTTTCTAAATGATTTTTGAGGTTTTTAAATATTAGGATTTGATATGATAATTTTTTGTTTAATTGACTTGTCGATTCATTATTTGAATTTTCAAATTTTTGCCAAGTCAGAAAAGGCACTACAGGAATAACACTATTCCTGCAGTGCTAGGAATAATCATTGTTTTGCATGCACCACCCTACCTAGATCGTTTCATAATTTTTCAAATCACGATTAGAGGATCTGCATGCCTCTTCATGATCTATTTTTGGGTTGCTATTTTATGATAACAACTACATACAAAATATTGAGTTGTACTCGCCATACCCACATCAAATCAACACATCTGATTATCATGAATGGAATCATCACCTTTCTATTTCAGTATGTCGGTTATTTTTGCAGGGATTAAAGAAAGAAGTAACTTCTAGTTCTTAACATCCCACGATAATTGAAGATTCAAACCATTGATATTCTCATATTTGTTTACAGGATCATATCAGCAGTATGACACCCAAAAAGAGTGGCCATATAATTAGACTAGAGCTCGAAGACACGAAATTTCTCGAAGCATACCCTCAAATGGCACAAAAATTCAAGGATGATGGTTGGTTTGACTTTTTCTCAACCTTCTAGGGGCATGAGGAACAAATATCGATGGTGTTTGCAAATAATTTTGATGGCTTCGAATATGTAGTTGGGAAACTTCGGATGCATGTGATTGGACATTCTATTGCTAAAGCCTGTAAATTACCAGTGTGTGGGGAAAGATGGTGGAATAAGGAGAATGTGGTCATGGAATTTGTAAATCAGTTTATAATTCCAGAGAAACAAAACCCTAACTGGAAAAAGGGAATTCCACACAACTGGGTAAGGAAAGAATGACACATTGTTGTGCTAATCATCCATGGGTACATTACATGTGAAGGAAGGTTTTCCTTGGTTTATCTCTATCATACCAGACTGTTGATTCATATAAATGGTGATTATCCTCTTAATTTACCTTACTTTCTACTAAAAAAATTATCCAAAATGTCTAAGAGGGTGCAATCCCATCCTACTACAACAAAAGGCAGTCTCTTTCATCAGAGTTTAATTAGAACATTGGTAGTCTTCTCCTTAAACAAAGTCCAGAGATCTTGGGATTGGTTAATCCATTCTTTAAAAACGGATTTATAGTCAACTAAATACAAAACTGTCAAAGGAAAGAAATCAGACAAACAGAAACAAACTTTTCAAGCCACTGAATTATTAATTAATTGAAGAATCACCTGCAGCTAGGGTAACTCAAGCTAGCAAGAGGAAATTTTAAATTCAACAAACCATTGGAGATTTTCCTATAGGTGAAGATCATGAGAAAGATACCACTAGTCGAGGTAAGAAGTCTAAAACAAATGAAGACACTGCATATTTCCTAATCCAGATATAAAGAGGGAAATTGATGAAAATGAGGATTACACTATAAGCCCAGTTCAGACTCCATTCGAGAAGAAACAATGATCTACAAGTAAGAAGAATGCAAAAGGAAAAAAACAGAGAAACAATCCAACACCTATGCCTAAGTTCCCTAGGAGAAACTCCACTAGAGATGCCAATAAATTCAGATTGAATTCAAAAGCAATGTTTCATCCGTCCATTAAAAAGCATAATATTATAATTATATAACATAACTCAGAAGATTACAAGACATGCATAAAAAAAAAGGCAGGGGAACCTTTGTTACACATAACTGAGAAAGAATATGAAGACTTGAGGAAGAGAAAAGAAAAGGGAAATTAGGTTTCTCAATACTCCAGGAGACCTGTGACAAGAGAAACCATAAAATCAACTTCAATATCTAAATCTATGTTTAAAGTTACATATGTAGTTTATGATGATAGAGAAGATCTTTTTGCAGAACCAGACCATATGCAAGACCTTATAGAAACCATAGATTCTGATAGCACTGAAGATGAAGATCATAGTTCTTAATTATGTTAAAAATATATGATCAAAATAAGAAAGCCTCAAGCTGCTATAGATCTGAATTTACCTGCCCCTGTAGAGGAATATCCATAATTTAAAGTGAAAGCAAGGAAGGAAAAATATAGTGTAAAGGAACTGTAGAGTATGATTAAGCAATTAAAGAATGAGAAAGATTTTTTGAGCAATGGAATGCCAAGAAACAAGAAAATATTCAGGATGAACATAACAGAAAGAAGAAAAGACATAAATCAATACATGCATACTATGTTTTTTACCTGGTTTAGTCTTTATACTCAAGAGAGGTTTCAGAACAGATGGAAATGAATTCATTGAAACAAAAAGAGGTTTTTGTTGGGAACAAGCCCCTTCACAAAAATCTCTCTAGTTTTTTACACAACTATCACATTTTAAAATATTTGAATATATCTTTGAGGCCTAATTTTCAAATATTTCACAATAAATAATTTCATGTTTTAGTCACTAATTTTGGGTGAGGTTGCAGAATATATGGAGATTAATTTTTGGAAAAACAAAGAGGTTTTTGTTGGGAACGAGACCCTTCACAAAAATTCTCTCGGTTTTTACACATATATCACCTTTTGGGAGATACAAAGATATTTTTGGACCCTATGTTTCAGGAATTTCCCAGATTTATTTTTCTAAAAAATCTCATGGACAACAGTTGACAAGCCACCTCATCAATTCAACTTGGAGATCAGATTTGATATTCTCCTTGATTATTTGAAACAAGAAAGTAAATATAGATGAGGAGGTTTTGAGATCCATTTCTTTTGGATCTTGATAATTATGTATTGTTTCTATGTAAACTTTGTAGAAGGAGATGTTAGGGGTCGATAAGTTGGGCACTCAGGGACCTATTTTGATTTTCATTGTAAAACAATTTTTATTCCACATTGATACTAAATCAAAAATGAATGTTGATGGTCAGATTTTATTTCATTTCATATTCTATTTATTTTCTTACTTGAAGTCATTTTTCTGTTGCAATGCATTGATTTCTTGATCTTAAGTAACACAGTGCACACTTCATGTTATTGTTTATTATCAAGATTTGTATTCAAGTACATGTTCTTGTTTCTCAATTATATTTTGAAATAAGAAATCTATACGGGGTTTAAAAATTGAATGCTCTCATATTTTCTCACTTTATTTTTCTTATTTTTTGATTTATTAATGTGATTACCATTTACTAAATCAATGGGTTATCTTTTCACTTTATTTTGAGTTATGTGTTTACCTTGAACCCTTGAACCAACTTTCAAACTTTTTCTAAGAAACCTATTCTTAAAACCCTTTAAAATACCATTGCAATAACCTGATGATTCCCCAGATTTCCCTCTCACAATCAAGTGCAACTTTAGGGACTAACATATTTTGGCATCATTGTCGGGGACAGAGGAATGAAGAATTTATCCCTGGGAGGATGACAATGATCAATTCTAGATCTTGATGGTGAACAGTAGTTGGACACTTTTTCTGACTGTATCATTCACCTGGCGACTCCATGAAGGAAGAATCTATTGAAAACTCCAGTGATACAAGATGTCGAAGGATATGGAAGCCATTTTGGCTCGTAGGTTTGCTCCATTTGATTTCTCCTGCATTCCTGGTTTTCCAAATGTTGTGCCTACTATGCTTGAATGGGGAGACTACCTTCCATGGTTCAAAGGAGATGATCACAATCATCCAGCAAAAAACTTGATTGATTTTCATCAATACATGGACTAGCTTGATATTCATCATTAAGATGTATTGCTGAAAATGTTTATGTACTCCTTGAAAGCAGAGGCGATACAATTGTATCGATCTCTTCTTGTTTCCATTATTTCATCATTAAAAGATTTTCATGATGCTTTTTATTCATATTATAAGAAATTTTATCCGGTTGAGAGTATTTTTGAGCATTGTTGCGAGGGATATGCATTTTATACTCAATATTCAGTAACTGATCCTTTTGGTAGTGCAAATGAAAGGTATGATTATGTTGAGGAAGAGAAATAAGAGTTATTATCAGCTCTATATTCTTCTTATTCTGATTTACAACAGGAAGATTGTAGTAATGAAATTAATGCAAATATATGTCAGGCTTATGAAGCTCATGATTAATTTGACACTTTTCAACATGTTTATGATAACTCTTACCTGAATGTTCATCCTTATGAAGAATGTGTTGTTGAGAGTCTTTGTGAAAATCATTTGCTGACTGGAAAAACTCTTGTTGAAGACCATATTGTTGATGAGGAAGAACAAAAAGTAGACGTAGATACATCTGATACTTTTTCATATGTGTCTAATGGTAAAAATTATAATAACAATCAGGGAGCGTATTTATATTCATTCTTTCAAGATGATCATGAAACAAATGTCTCTGAATTTCAAATTTCAGAATTTTTTCAAATCAACCTACATACAATGAATATGATGATGATATTGAATTCCTAGATCTAGATGTCTATGATGTAGTAGGATTTGACCAGCAGTTTCATGAAGATATTGAGTCCATTGTCCATGAGGAGCCAGATCCTGTATATGACAGCTATGTATTAGAAGGTAGCAAGGAAGATGAATATGAGCCTCTTGATTTTCATGATAATATTATTTTTTTGAATGTTGTTGTCCAAGGAACTGATGAGCAAATTCAAAATGACCTTGTAGCTTTTGATTGTGATAAAACAAATGATATTGAAAAGGATTATGGAGCAAATATTCCAGAATAACAGTTTTGTTCATGGAACTGTTGGGTGTTAGGTTGTGATTTTCATGACCCAGTGGCTATTTACATAGAGTCCATGTTTCCATAAGTTCAAAATGTGGCAGCATCTGGGATGAAAGTGGAAAGCAACAGTAAGTATAAATTTCATATTACATGCATGCTGGAAAATTTATGTTTTCCTACATTTCTTCATTAATCTACCAAAAAGAAGACCATTTTCTCAGTAAAATTCTTTCATGGTTGCATTGGAAGTTTGATGTGACCTGATCAAGGAACTGATTGGTTAGTTGTGTAGGAGTTGTACATAAATACTATTTGTTTTTGAGCATGTTGGTTTTAGTTTGAATATCAATTTACAGTATGAGAGTAGTGTCAAGTTTTCAGTATGCAAGAATAAGGACTCCATAGCCCAATGGAAAGACTACTTGCAGTTTTGCGGTTGTTATTTTTGGATTGAAAATAAAGGAATTGTTGGATAGGGAAATAATTACAGTAAAAAATGATGATGATGAGGGATATGAAGGCATTGGTCAACAATTTCTTAAAGTTTCATGATGAAACTTTATCCCCAGAAGGAGTCAGTGCTAGTCTCTAACCTTGTTTTTTACTGAGTGGGTGCTAGCGGAAAAAAACCCCTTATGGATACACCAGGGTTTACAATGTAGGTATATCAATACATTTTTAAAATTATCCTACTTCTCTAACTACCCCAAACATATCCCAGAATCATACAAGAAAAGAAAAATGAGAAGGATCGGGTAACTGTACCTCTACTCTGCGTCCGATGATGATCCTCTCACACTTGATAGCTTCGCTGACTGCATGCCTCCACCAAAGGYTGGAATGCATTCAAAGACATACAAACATGAATCTACAAGCATGCAATTCATGTACAAACTAGGGTTAAATATTAGAATAAAAAGATAAATCAAAGGGAAACATTTGACACATCATGATTTGGGAAAGGAAAAGTACTTCTTTTATTGATAATACAATGATCACTTACAACCAAAGCCGAATACTGCTCCACAAACCTAGTCTGGGCTCCTCTTCACCAATATCCAAGTGCACCAACTTATGGATTCTCCTCTCAACCTTCTTCTTGGGAAGTGTAATGGGCTTATGATGAAGGAAGGAAGGCAAATTGGGGAATTCTGAGGCAATTCTCACAAAAGGGATGAAAATGCTTGGGGCAAGGAGGGGATGTGAAATGAGTAGAGTTTCACTGTTCTTACATATAGGTATGGAATGAGACCCCAACACGTCCTTTTATATGGGAAAAGGATGTTTATTCGGTTGGGTGATGGGATATATGTGGTAGATTAGTTGGGAAGCTACCCAATAGCCTGTAATCTCAACAAATTCCTTGCAACTTTTGCAAGTATACACGGGATGTAGTGGTGAAGCATACATACGTACATGGGATGTAGTGGCGCAACAAGCATATGTACGCTAGAAGTAGTGGTGCACAACATGTACATCTTCAAAAACTGAGTTTTTTAGAAGAGAAACTCAATGATGGCTTGGAAAAAAATGCAAGTAAGAGGGCCAAATGACAGGTATGCATATGTAGAGAAATTTAGGGTTATATTAGATGCCCCCTAATTTGTGAGGTCAAAAGAGCATCTGATGGCCGAAATACATTGTTCGGGAGGTGCCATATGAAAAAATAACAATTGTCTCTCTGAGGCAGGAATACCCATGCTCGGGATGAAATAAATCATGGCTTCCAGTCAAATAAACTACAGATCTATGTCATATAACTGTATAAAGTGTAGCAACGAGAAATACATAGTGGATCTACATATCAAAATCAAAGATATACAAGTATAGTATCCATATTCAAGAAGCCAACACCACCCGATGGCTAGAGATGAGGTATTCAGAACTCGAGCAACAACTTCAAGATCTTCAAAAATCGGGTAGGAGTACAATGTGAGTGTATGAATTCACTGCCCAGAGGTCTTTGACGACTCCTCGAGAAAATACAAGAGGATATCAATGATCAGGAAGATAACTTCATTTATTTATAACAAGGACTTGATTGGACTTTTGGGATGGTTGGGCATGATATCAAGAGACAAACTACAGAAAGGCCAACTAAGGTTGGGTGAAAATTCCCTTGGACAAGATCACGAAAGATGATCAGACTCAGGCAACATGACATTGACATAAGTTCATGATGCAGGAGGCAACAAAAACTCTCCATGTGTTTGGAAGAGTAACCAAACAGAGGAGGACATAGCTCTATGTAGTGAGAACAAATTCCTAAGGTCATATTAGATCCCAAATCTTGATGAAAAAACAGAAGGATGTGCTTTGTCCAAGGGAGACTCATTGTGCTGCCAAAAAATAATATATATTTCCCATCCCCTCTTTTTGGGTTTTTTGATTTTTTTTTTCTCTTTTTCAATTTTTTAAAGATCTTGAAAAAGAATAAAAGAATGCTACTTTTTAAAGGAGGAACGAGTTTCRCAAGCATACTAGTTCCATTTGCAGGGAACACAATAATTCTCAGAGCAAGGAGACATGTGGAGGAAAAGGGCACTTGAGGAAAATTCTTCCATGGGTCAAGGTGTCAGGTGACAAAGGAAAWTTTTAACAAGGCTTGCGTATAAGGCATGCTTCAAAGGTTCAATTGAGAGCAACATGGAGCTGACATTAGGCCAAATATGCATAGATGAAAATGCRATTAGCAAGACACAATGAAACCCCCTTCAATGTAATTTTTAACGAGCCTAGAGAAGGTAAGCTCGGTAGTTTTTTCATTTTTAGAGATTCTGAAAAAACTTAAAAGAAGACTCCACTGGAGTACCTTTTTTTGAAAATAGTCTAGTCTGTAAAAAAAAGGGGTAAACTAGCACCAAAAATATGTCTATTCAAAACCATTTTAAGGAGTGTGACATAGACAATATCACTCGACAATATTTTTAATTTTAAGAAGTCTGAAAAGAGCTTAAATATGGACTCACTGCATTTTTCTAGATTTAGTCTCCTTAGCACGAAAAATTATAAAATTTACCGAGGATAATTCTCTCAGCGAGATGAATCTCCTAAGGTGTACCTTTTTCCTCCATAATCTACAGGCCAAAAAAAGGGATAAACTCATGCCAGTAGATGTTCTTTTGGACCAATTTAACAAGTTTGAAGGAACAAGGTCACTCGATGATCTTTTAAATTTTAGGGAGTCTGAAAAGAGCTTAACTATGGACTCTGTGGGGGTTCCTTTTTCATAAATAATCTCCAAGGCTCGAAAAAGGTGATAAATCAAAACCAAGGAGAATGTTCCTTTTTCATAAATTTAGTCCCTCATGCCCAAAAAAGGGTTAAACTTATACCTGTGAATACTCTTCTAGAAAACCGAAGTTCCTAGAGTATACCTTTGTTTGTACAATTGGCGATCCAAACCGAATAAGGGGTAAACTACCGCCAGATAGACGTGCCTTCAAGTTTTAATTTGGCAAGCATGAAGGAAAACAAGATCGCTTGACAATATTTTCATGTTTAGAGAGTCTGAAAAGGGCTTAAAGAAGACTCCAAGAGGTTACTTTTCTCAGTTGATCTAGACAAGATTTAAAAGCATAAATGTAGTCTTGGCGAATGTTGCTTTTGGATTTCAAAGAGAGCTTGAAAGACAACAAAGTATGCTAATTTTTTTTGGGAGTCCCAAGGGTGAGGCCAAGAGTGATGATGCATCAAACAAATGAGGCTCCTACTCATAATCAGGACAAGACTAAAAAGGACTCCTGAGCCTAAAGTCATTAGAGACAATATGGACGGAAAAATGCAACAAGGATCTATCTAAGGCATCCATATAAAGGTAGGTTCTAGCACCTAATCATGACACTTATAAAAAAAAAATATGGTTTCGTGTCGCACTTTGGTGGGATCGATCCTATGGAAAAGCAGAAAAGACAACGAGATGCAGAAAGTGGAGGTGGAATCCTAACTTATATGCAAAAAGTTGGAAAAACTAATTTTGTCAAAGGACCTTTAAAGGTGACCCATCTCCCAAAAAATGTTACCAAACCAAAAGTCAAAGTGCATCGTAACATCCCATAAGAAACTCAAGAATCGAATAAAATGATTTTTAAGCCAGAAAAAATGACAAAAGGGTTAAAAAAAGTGGCAAAAAGGGCAAAAAATGTCTATAAATAGAAGTTGACAACTCATTTTCACCATTACAATTTGAAAATGAACCAGAAGGTAAAAAAGACCCCTTTTCTAAAAAGGTTTATTCTGGGAGCTTCTGAGGATGAAACGAACTTCCGCTCGGACCAAGTAAGTATAAACTCATCCCTCTTGCATTTCAATTCTTCATTTATGCATTTTTTTGTTTTCTTGGGGGGCGTGCCCTCCTAAACAAGGGCAACCCTACATGTACACAGTCTGTCCAAGGACATCCCACATATGTATGTAGGAAGAGAAAATTTTGCCAGCGTACATATGCGACTGTGTCCAAGAAAACCCATGTACAACCTCAAAAGTATGGAAAAAATCAAAATGCAAGAGCTAACACCCCTTTGAACTATCATGGAACATGATGTTTGTCCACTAGAGGGAGAGAAAACATGAGGAAATCGATATCTTGGTCGATGAGGACCCTGCTGCTATTACCGCATTGAAATAATGCAGGTTATGGAAGTTCTACCAGTGTCCATTCATGAGGGCACAACCTAGGCTAATGAATGCCCTGGTGGATTACTGGAACCATGACGTAGAGGCGTTCATGATTGAGGGGCAGTCGTTGACTCCAACGACTGAGGACATATATTTTTTTACTTGCCTCTCGAGGAGAGGGGAATCAGTCAACCTGTGTACATTTTCCCCTGGGACTTTCAACATCGCCGACTACATCAGGATGCATTGCGAGGCCGACACTGAGAACGTAGGTTCTCATGTGCCCATCCATAAGATCACCAACTTATCACTTAAGGTGATCATTTTGTTTATTGGGTGGATCACTGGATCTGCGTCCCTACACTAGGATTTCTGGGCACACATTTATTGTGCAATGTAGTGCCAAGATGCATGTATTTTTGACTGGAGCATGACCATGTTTGACTGCATGAAGAGGAAGCTCACAGAGTGTCAAGAGCATAGAAATAAGAACTTCAGGTTCGGTACCATTTTGTGCTCATTCTTCTTTGAGAGGGTACCCAGTCTGAGTCCAAGAGAGAAAGTACAGGGGCATGTAGCCTCCTTCCCAATGGTATGTATATGGGTAGTATTTATTCCATGATAGGGGGGAGGAAGGACCATAGAGGCCTTCGATGACAAGCTCTTCGATTGGCGGGCATGACAAATTCCAACGATAGAGGAATACCCCTACACTAGAATCAACGTTTCCAGAGATCTAGACATGCCCATACCTCCTGGAGAGGATCTAGGAGAGATAGGTACGTGTGTTTTAAAGTTATTTAATTTTTAATTTCTTTTATATATATCATTTTTTATATGTATCAGAGTATTGACAACTATGTGTCTCTTATGTACAGATGTGGGACCAGTGCACCCGACAGATTTCTCGAGGACTAGGTGACGTCCTCGACCAGAGGTGATACCAACAATAGTAGGCAGACCAACATCCATAGGGGGACCTCCAACCAGAGAGGCTGAGAGAGTTTTGAGATGGGTGGAGCAGAACTTCACCAAGCTCACTCATGCAGCTCCCATGGTCGAGATTGAGGATCTCCTGCCATCCATGCAGCCTCATGTAGTTGGGGTGCCACAGACTTGGGTCCAACTCTTCCATCATTTGGAAAATGACATTGTTCACTATAGCAGGGCCAATAGGCCCTGATATTAGATAATATGGACTCATTATGTGCCGAGGGAAATTTTTGTATATTTTTGAGGGAATAAGCCCCGAGATGTATACCAGATTACTATTTTTGAGGCGTTTGCGCCCACCTATGTACACTGCTACTTTTTCATATATATATATATACACATTTTATGTCTTATGGATCACATTTCTTTACAAATGTATATACATGTGTATGTGTGTACTTCATTTTATGTATGTGCAACATACCAATCTAATATGTGATTAGCTAGAGTATCTATTATTTGATTTAATCTCCTAAGAACATGGATATACATAATGTAATCAAAACAACGTTCTAAGAGACGTACCCTAAGAAAATGTCAGTGTAAAGTGGGATCATAAACGCGATAAACCCCATTTAACTGGGAGACAACTAGTTGAGCATTTAAGTAGACCCGGAGGTGAGAGATACCATGTGACAAAGAGTCATGAAGCAACTCTATCACTACATTGTACTCGGTGAAATCTTTCATAACATCACCTAGACAGATACCTCCGAAAGATATAAATTGGCCTTGAGACGTGAAAATCACCCAAGCTGCAGAAGCAAGCCTCTGTGTTTGTCGGCTAGCATTGTCTGCAAACCCAAAGAACATCTCCGATTCACTTGACATCTTCCATAGTGAAAATATGACATAAATAACAAAACGTCCATAAAACAAAAAGACAAAAAATTGTATAAGAACTATACATATGTACAAGAAGTCACCTAGTCAACCAACCTACAAGTAATACTTCTTGAGGTAGAGCCCATTTATAGGCTTTGCCAAAGCATTTTCCTCAAAGTCAACCAGATGAGAAGCGCCCTTCTTTAAGACCTATTTTACAATGAAAGGTCTGAACCACATGGGTTTGAACTTGCTTTCCCCCAACGGATCCTTATCTTGTTCGTAGACATAGAGAAGGTTGCCTTCGAAGAAAATCCGAGGATGAACGGATCGATCATATTGACACTTGAATAGTTTCTTGTGAGCCTCATTGGCCAAGGCCGCATCAGAATGTTTCTCATCGAGTTGCTTGAGATATAATAGGCATTCCTCAAGCGGTGAAGTGTATGGAAACAACTCTACTACCAACTTTAAAGACAGGATCTGGCACTATGTAGGAAAGACTACTTCTAGCCTGTAAACAAGTTGAAAATGTGAGAAACTGGTGGTAGTCTTTATAGATGTTTGGTAGGCCCATAACGATGAGTACAACATCAAATTCCAATTTGACTTGGCAGAATTGATCGTTCGCTATAGAATATTCTTGAGGGACTTATTCCTAGATTCCACATGACCATTCACTTATGAGTAGTAGGGTGATGAATGATCTTGCCTCAACCCAAGATTTGATGTTAACTCAAACATCATTTTTTTCTGGAAGTGACTTCCATGGTCAGTGACAATCTTCTTTGGGATGTCGAACCTTGCTACAATCTGGTTAAAAATGAGGAGAGTCATTGTTTCTGCATCATTGTTGAATGTTGGCATATCCTCGACCCACTTTATGAATTAGTCTACTGCTACGATGATATAACGATGCCCCTTGGATGAAACTGGGTGACATGTAGTCAAAACGATCCCCCACTTGGTGAAGGGACCAATGACAATGACATGAAACATGGGAGCAGGATGTGCCCTCATCTTCTGAGAGAAGATCTGACATGATTGGCACTTCTGGAATGACTTGATACAATCATTGATTAATGTTGTCCAAAAGTAATCAGCTCATAGAATCTTTTGGGTTGTTTCCAACCTAGACAAATGACCACCACATGATCTAGTGTGGTAGTCATTAAGAATGAGTTTCACTTCTTCATGGATAAGGAACCGATGAAGAATGCAAACTACACCTCGACTATACAAAGTGTCATCGAGTATGAGGTAGTTTTGTGCCTGATGGAAAATTCGTCGACGCTTGTCACGAGAAGCAGAAGAAGGGCACTTCAAATTCTAGAGATAGACTAGTATATCTCCATACCAGGGGTCTGAATATGCCATCAGAAAAATATCTCCTTTAATAGATGATTCTTCAGGGGTATCATCACCAGATTCAATCGGAAGTTCTGAAATAAGTTTCGCAAAGACCAATGACTTTTTGGATTTCGCAGAAACAAAATCCAAGTCAAATTCCTGGAGGATAACAATCCATATACTGATCTTTCCACCAATGACTCGTCGTGCCAACACGTATTGAAACGAATTCACAACAACGATGACGGTGGTATTGAGAAGTAGGATATAATAATGGAGCCACTGGAAAACATGCATTGTTTCCAATGCAAGCTTCTCAACATGAGAAAAGTTGAGTTCCGGCCCAAACAAACCTCGACTCAGGTAAAAAATTACATGCTCCTCGAGCAGATCGTCCTCTTGAACCATGACCATGCCGATGGTCGATTATGTGGAGACCAAGTACAATAAGAAATATTTATTATAATTAGGAGGCCGGAGCAGAGGGGCAGACATGAGGACACATTTCAACGCTTCGAAAGAGCGTTGAGTGACTTCATCCTAATTGAAAGGGACTCCATTTTTTAATAAATACATGAACCCTTTAGTGATCTCAGCATAGTTTATGATAAAATGTCAAAGAAAGTTCACTTTCCCCTATAAGCTCTGAAGCTAGGGGACTGTACACGAGGGAGGCAACTGAACTATTGCCTCAACCTTCATAGGATCGAACATGATCCCTGTTGTGAAAACTATGAAACCTAAAAGATGACCCGATGTCACGCAGAAACTGCACTTGTTAGGATTCAAGCGAATGTAATAGTAGCGACATCGTTCAAAGATTAGTCAAAGGTGTGCGGGATGATCAACTCTCTTGCAATATCATGATGCTAGATCATCGAGATAATCCTCAAATATATGTCTAAGGTCGTGGAAAAAAAATACATGGCCCGCTGAAAAGTGGCTCCAACACTATTTAGGCCAAAAGGCATCTTACGATAAGAAAATGTTCCCCACGGATAGATAAAATATGTTTTATGTTAGTCTTCGGGTTTGATCTGAATCTGGTTATATCCCAAAAAACCATCCATGAAAGAAAAGACCTCAAAGACTGCAAATTCATCGACAATCTGATCAATGAATAGGGTGGTGAAATTATCCTTTGGACATGCCTTATTCAAGTGACGAAATTCCATACACACGCAAATCGTACCCTATTTTTTGTTAACCGGAACGATATTTGACACCCATTGCATCAACTTTACGGGGTATATGAAACCAACTTTAAGCATTTTCTCTACTTCAGCTTTAATAGCTACCACTTTCTGAGTATTTAATGGATGAAGATTCTCTTGGACCGACTTGGCATCATGATAAGCCATTATCTCATGTTCGACAATTCTTGGATCAATGATTGGCATTTCCTCATAATACCAGGAAAAAACATTGTGGAATTCTTTAAATAATTTTGTATGGATTTGAATCTCCTCAGGGGAGCATTTCACTCTGATGAAAACATTCTCCATGACACCATGGGTTTTGGAGATATCTATAGGGATCATTTCAAAGATACTTGCCATATTACCCTCGGCATAAACTGCATGCATAGCCAGAGGACTGACAAGATAAGACCTGTCTCGAGTCATAGTCAACCTAAATTAACTTGCTTCTATTCTTCTTAACTTTGGGAGGAAATATGATCTATGATGGAGATCATCCCAGGGTCCGTCCAAACCAGTCAATGCCTCAAGAATCACCTCATCTGAGAGAAATACCAAGTCTAAATAATCAGTACTGGCAAGGGAACCTTGAGCCCAAATAGGTTCGAGAACTAGATCTAACTCCTGTGCAGGTGTCAAATCGGGGTCGACCGAAGCTTATTGGACAATACTGTATGGAACTTTTGTCACGTACAAGGGAATATCCATGTTAGGATTCCCTGTCCCTTCCATCGAGCCCGATGGGGAATGAAGAGTCCACAAATCATGAAAGAAATTCGTTCAAAATGACAAAACTTGAAAAATATCAGCCCTATGTTGGTCGGGGGCAGTCGATATAAACTTGGCATCACTAGAAGAAGGTGGGTAATCGAAAGTACTCATCAAAGGTGGGCACAAACCAAACCCCATGTTGAAAACATTGGGCTGAGGGTTATCAATCATCAGGACCATGGATGCCCCCAATGAAGGGTCAGGCCGGGAGAAGGACAACTGGTCAATGGTTACGATTCGACCCTCATGTGGAAACAACAAGACCTGAAAAACTGTGGAAACCACTACATGTATTGCATAATTCCAACTCCTTCCTAACATAAGGTTGTAATCGACCACTTCAACTTCGACGCACATGGTATTCCCTCCTAACTGCACGGGGAAAGAAGCAATGATTCCATATGGTTTGAACAAATGACCATCAAAAGCAGTAAGCAGAGTAGGTGATGGAGACAAAAAAGGTTGGTCGATGGCCTTCCAACATGCCAACGACATCACACAGGTCGAGGTTCCCTCATCAACAACTGTTCGAAAGATATTCCGAGTAAAATATTTCATGGGGTGAGACACTACTATATGAAATGCAACATGGCAAGGAAGATGAGGTTTCATGTCAATCATATCGAGAATGATTGTTCCCGGATTACAAGTCTCTACAGATCCCAAAGCGGATAACAGATCCTTTCTATGTGAAGGGAAGATTTGGATGACTTCCAAAGCAGACATCGCGCAAGGGTTTTGTGGAAATTCCTCCACCACAAAGTAATTATGGGAGGCCCTCGTGTTCATATTATGAGAATATTTCTTGAACGCCCCTTTTGGGATGCATGTCATTGTTTCTCCCATCGTCCTCTCAATATGGAGAGGAACAGGTGGGTTTGTGGCTTCTTTACCCTTTTTGGTAGATTTTGGAATTCTGTAATCATTTTCCCTGGTCGCTATATAAGCATCATCTTTCATCATATAAAAATTTACGAATGAGGGATTACTAGAAGATGCCGGGGGTCCCCAACTGCCCCCATCCACATTCGAAAAGGATTTAGTCATATTTTTCCCATGTGGTAATGGGTTCGTTAACACAGTAGGCTACTTCTGTGCCAATAACATTTGGGCCTCTGCAAGTCGAGGGCACAAGTGAGTCAGATGGTCCTCCATGCAAAGGTTACACAGATACTTCGACTTTCTCTTATCTGTGTTTCCCCCGCCAACATTGTTGTTAGGTTTCTTATCCCCCTTACCCTTCTTGTTTCATTGTTTTTTCTTCCCTTCAGGCTATTGGTTGGCCTTCGAGTTCGTCGACTACACACTGTGTATGTTCAACATTTGGGTAGGGGGAACAACTGAACCGTAGGCCTGGATGGTCATTGTATGCTGTATCGACAATTGTTGCAGTTGATTTGAAAGTTGATCAGTGGAATTTTCTTGTGTTGAACCAAATATACCATTGGCATGTGGTCTAGACTTTTGTTTGGCCTTGTCAAGGATGGACCGTGGTACATCTGGAAAAATCTCATAGAGTAAGACAGACTAAGAGTATATTAGTTCAAGCTGTTGCTCTCTCATTATCACCTCCTCCTCTAAAAACACTTCCGAAGTTGCAACGTCCTTGGATAACTGAGGTACCAAAGACTTCAGGAACCACTCCAACTAGAAAGCCGGTGGGACATATTCCTTAATAAAACTCTTCTGACGCCACCATTCTTGGATGTTATATGAGATATGATCGGCCTTAGTCTGCTCAAAGTTGGCCAACAATTTAGTGTCGACATCATATCTCATGGGTAGTTGGAAATGGTTCAGGAAAACCATCGCCAAATCGCTAAAGTAAGAATATCTTGAGTGATCGAGCTCGATGTGCCATTTCGTGGCACCCCCGATAAGATTTCTTTGAAACAAGAGAAAATATATGGAGTTGTCTCGTAGTGAGTTTGATGAGCACCATAGGTGGAAATTTTTTACGTGATCACCTGGATCTTCGCCAGGCTTGCCTTCAAATTTTGGAATATCCGAGGACAACTTGGTTGGTATTGGGGGCCGACGCGGATCATGAAAAATTGGGTCATTAAGCAACCTTGACAAGTCTAGCAAGTGTAACGTTTCCAGAAATGGTAGTTTAAGCTGGGTACTATGTATAGTAAAAAGGGAGCCTGGAGTTTGAATGGCACCAGGTTGCCAAGATAAGTTGGGTTGCTGGCCAGGGTCTTGGTAGACACCATGGCCTTGACCAATATACAAAAAATGCATTTGTTGGGACATCAATGGTTGATTCCGGTAATTGGACTTCGAGGGTTGGGTGGGGATTTCTCTCTGTATTGTGTTCCAAATATTCTGGAAAGAGTTTCCATCAGCCGATCCGATGGGCATAGGTACTAAGCCTTTCTCGGGGTTCCATTGAACATGGAAGGAGTTTCCCCTGGTGGACATCCCTTATGAGGGAATTGATCCATGCCAAGGATTCCAAAGTCCTTGTGAGGATAAAACTCATGTAATTTCCCCATGTGTAGGAAGAGCACCCTGCACAGGATTTTGTTGTCCAAAACCAGAGTTTCCCTCGACTGAGATGACAATTGACAAAAAATAATTATTACCAAATGCATTGAACAAAGAAAATGACATGGATCCCACCGGTGTGGTGTAAGAACAAGGTCCTAGATTGCTTGCTCCAAACAAGTTGTAGTTCATGTTTAGATTGACGGATGGCTGGAAAGAACCGTCGATCAAGGGGGACGGAGGAGGTATATGACCCCCACCATAAGGGATAACATTATAGGAGGCTAAGGCATCCCCAATGGACCCTTGCAAGGGAGAATTTGAGATCCCTTCCCCCAGACCCATGGTCTGTAGGGTGGAGTAGGTAAGGATGGAGTTCATATCAAATTCGAGCATCCCATATGAAAATGTAGGTCTCGTCACACTCTGTGTGAACGGAGTAGTGGTCGTCGCTGCTGATGGAATCAGACCACTGCCTTAAGTAGAGGGTGTTGATACCACTATGGTCTGGAATGACGAAGGTGGGTTAGGAGGTAGAATACCCCCTGTGGTGGCAGTCATTAAGGGAGTGTGAGGACTCTCAGATGAAGTAGAAACATTTTCTTCCATAGCTTCTTATAAGACTATCTGACACTCGTAAGGTGTTACCCTTGGGGGGACAACTTGTACCAAAATTGGCATCGACAGGTCAGTGATTGGAGGGTTAGCCAGCCTAAGAGCTTCTACTCCAAGGTTAGAAATAGTGATTTCCTTCATATTTGAGTCATTTCCTCTCGTAGCTATCTCGGGTACAGTCTCTTGTGGCCTGGTCGCTTCAAATGACCCTTGCTAGTCAAATCTTTGCAGTAATGGTGGCAGTGGTGGCTCCAATGTAACCGACGGCAGGCCCTAAATCCTTTGCAACTAATGAAGATCTTGATCTTCCACTTTGTGAAAATATCAATGAAACAGTAAGGCTTTAACTAACGTTTAAAACCAAGCACACAATAGAAAATTTCCTACAAGATAAACCAAGCAAAGGACTATCTAGTTGGAAGAACAGTTATGCTAGCCAACACTAGAGAAACTTACCGATGCAAGTGAAACTCGAACATGGAAGCACCCTCCAGGTATACTCTGCAAAGTGTGACCCAACATTTGCCCTAGGTACTACAATATACCCCCGCAGTCACATACGTAAGTCCCTATAATAAAGGCAACTAAGTTTCCATTTCGCGAAAAATCACCAGGCAGGTATAGTCGACAATCGGGTGGACCGCAATGAGTAGGATAACAAGTTTGAAACCTACCGAGGGTATCAAAAGCAAGTGGTATAGAAGACAACTGAGGATATCGAATGTATTCAAGGTCCATGAAGCTCCATAGTCAAATGCAAGCGATAGTATCCCACGACAGATCCTTAGTATGTGTTCCCCACTACGTTTGGTCCAGCTTTGGAGGGGTTATCTCTACTACCTTTACTCACGTGACCTCATTTTTAGCCCCTATGTTAGAGGGGGATCCTGAATAAATTTCATGTCAATGGACTGTAACACTCCCTAACTCTGACTCCAATGTTTGTTTAAAATCCTTGAATAGTTTCCTCTCCAATCTAATTCAAGGCTCTAACCCTAAACTAGTTGATCGACCCTACAAACATAAAATTCTAGTTATTTTTAAATTTAGCATTCATTTTAAATGAATTTTTTTAACTTAGAGGATATGGAAATGAAACTATTGATGTGTATGAGAGACGAAAGAGGAGAAAATAAACGAAAATTTGAAAGAAAAATTACTTCTAGAAAAATAAATATTTTCAACTAGCTCTTCGTAACCAACTTTTCATAATTAACTATTTTCAAGATCTTTAAAAAGAAGACCTAAAACCAAATTTCACTCGACTACGAGCTACTTAAGTTCTAAGATATCAGTAAATAACTTAAAAATTGAACTCTTTTTCCTTTCAAGTAAAATAACTAACCCTAACTACTTTACAAAATTAAAAATGAAAAATCTTTTTCTTTTTGGAAATGCTTTAAACATGAAAAAATTGAAATAAAATGTTTTCTCTTTTCTTTAAATCAAATTAAAGGGGGGGAAATAAAATACAATACAAGACCGAAACCGACCTATAGCCCACTGTGTATCGCAGGGAGTCACTAAAGACACCAAACATGTTGATCAACAAACTCAAAGACTCGCCTAAAACCCTTTTAGAAGTAAACACAAGAAATATTTAAAAGGACAAGCAAACTGACATCTAACCCAAGTTATGACTGTGAAAACATAGAAACTGAACTCAGTCAAGAAACCATGAGAAGTAAAACCTCAATCAAGGAAGAGGTTGGCTGCCTCTTCTTAAAAACAATTTCTTGGCACAGGTATGCTACTGATGCTTAAGAAGCCTGTGTATGTACACAGGTTTTCTATAAAGTAGGGCGTGTATGTACACGTGTTGTCCCACAATAAGGCGCGTACACCTCTATAATTTCTCAAAAATAAATAAATAGACTGACTAACAGGGCAGGGAGAACTGGTATGACACCAACAGGTGACCAGAATCCCTTAAAAGACTTAGTAGACTTGACAAAAACTCAAAATGTATAAGATCAATCAAACACCCAAAAAACCCCCTAAAACCCTAGAGGATTCCTGAATATGGTCGCGGGTTCTCCTAGTGGGAAAACCCCCCTATGGCTACACCAGGGTTTACAATGTAGGTAGATCAATAACCATTTAAAATTCTCCTACTTCTCTAACTACCCCAAACATATCTCAGACTCATACAAGAAAAGAAAAATGAGAAGGATCGGGTAACTACATCTCTACTCTGCGTCCGGTGATGATCCTCTCGTGCTTGATAGCTTCGCTGACTTCATGCCTCCTCCCAAGGTCGGCCTACATTCAAAGACAGAAAAACATAATGATACAAGTATGCAATTCATGTACAAACTAGGGTTATATGTTAGAATAAAAACATAAATCAAATGGAAACATTCGACACATCATGATTTGGGACAGGGAAAGTACTTTATTTATTGAAAATACAATGATCACTTACAACCAAAGCTGGATACTGCTCCAAAAACCTGGTCCAGGATCCTCTTCACCAAGCTCCAAGTGCACCACCTTATGGATTCTCCTCTCAACCTTCTTCTTGGGAAGTATAATGGGTTTATGATGAAGGAAGGAAGGCAATTGGGGAATTCTGAGGCAATTCTCACAAAAGGGCTGCAAATGCTTGGGGCAAGGAGGGGATGTGAAATGAGCAGAGTTTCACTGTTCTTATGTATAGGTATGGAATGAGACCCCAAAAACTCCTTTTATATGTGAAAATGGTGGTTATTCGGTTGGGTGACGAGCTATAGGTGGTGGATTAGTTGGTAAACTACCCAATAGCCCATAATCTCAACGAATTCCTTGCAACTTTTTATTTTTTGCAACTTTTGTGAGTATACGTAGGCTTTAGTGGTGTAGCATGTGTACGTACATGGGTTGTAGTGGTGCAACAACCATATGTATGTGGGAGGTAGTGGTGCAGGGCATCTACATCTTAAAAAAATGAGTTTTTTAGAAGAGCAACTCAATGATGGCTTGGAAAAAAATGCAAGTAAGAGGGCCAATTGTCGGGTATGCATATGTAGATAAATTTAGGGTTATAACAGTGGGTTCCCCTTTTCCCTGTCCTTTCCTTTTTCATGATTTTCTCTCAAAACTTTGTTTTTACCTCTTGGCTTGGAAGATTATTTTTCAATCTTTATTTCACTTTCTAAATGATTTTTGAGGTTTTTAAAGATTAGGATTTGATATGATAATTTTTTGTCACATCACTTGTTGATTCATTATTTGAATTTTCAATTTTTTCCAAGTCATAAAAGGCGCTACAGGAATAGCGTTATTCCTGAAACGCTAGGAATACTCGTTGTTTTGCATGGGCCACCCTGTCCAGATCGTGTTATAATTTTTCAAATCGTGACTAGAGGATCTGCATGCCTCTTCATGATCTATTTTCGGGTTTCTATTTTATGATAACATCTACATACGAAAGATTGAGTTGTACTCACCATACACACATCAAATAAACACGCTTGATTATCATGAATGGAATCATCACCTTTCTATTTCAGTATGTCAGTTACTTGTGTAGGGATTGAAGAAAGAAGTAACTTTTAGTTCTTAATAGCCCTCAGGAATTGAAGATTCAAAACCATCGATCTTCTCAAATTTGTTTACAGGATCATATCAGCGGTATGAAACCCAAAAAGAGTGGCCATATAATCAGACTAGATCCTAAAGGCATGGAATTTCTCAAAGCATACCCTCAAATGGTGAATAAATTCAAGGATGTTAGTTGGTTTGAATTTTTCTCAACCTTCTAGGGGCATGATGAACATATCTCAATGGTGTTTGCACATAATTTTGATGGCTTCGAAGTTGTAGTTGGGAAACTTCTGATGCATGTGACTGAACATTCTATTTCTAAATCCTGTAAATTGCCAGTGTATGAGGAAAGATGGTGGAAGAAGGATAATGTGGTCATGGAATTTGTAAATCAGTTTCTAATTCCAGAGAAACAAAACCCTAACTGGAAAAAGGGAATACCAAATAGTTGGGTAAGGAAATAATGACACACTTTTTTCTAATCATCCACAGGCACATTACATGTGAAGGAAAGTTTTCCTTATTTTATATCTATCATACCAAACTGTTGATTCATATAAATGGTGATTATCCTCTTAATTTACCCTACTTTCTACTAAAGAGTTTATCAAAAATGTCTAAGAGGGTGCAATTCATTCCTACTACAACAAAAGGTAGTCTCTTTCATCAGGGTTTATTTATAACATTGGTAGTCTTCTCTTTAAGCGAAGTCCAAAGATCCTAGGATTGGTTAATATAGTCTTTAAAAATGGATTTATAGTCAACTAAATCCAAAATTGTCAAAGGGAAGAAATCATCCAAATAGAAACAAACATTTCAATACACCAAATTCTTAATTAAAAAAGAATCACCTCCATCTAGGGTAACTCAGGCTAGCAAGAGGAAATTGCAAATTCAACAAACCATTGGAGATTTTTCTATAGTTGAATATCATGAGAAAGCTACCACTAGTCGAGGTAAGAAGTCTAAAAGAAATGAAGACACTGACGTATTTCCTAATCTATATATAAAGAGGGAAATTGATGAAAATGAGGATTACACTATAATCCCAATTCAAACTCCAATCAAGAAGAAACAATGATCTACAAGTAAGAAGAATGCAAAAGGAAAAAAATAGAGCAAAAATACAACACATGTGCCCAACTTCCCTAGGAGAAAATTCACCAGAGATGCCAATAAATTCAGATTGAATTTAAAAACCAATGTTTCATTCATCCATTAAAAAGGAGAATCTTATAATTATAGAAGATAACTCAGAAGATTCCAAGATAGGCATCAAAAAACAAGCAGGGGCACCTTCTTTACATAGAAATGAGAAAGAATCTGAAGACTTGAGGAAGAGGGAAAAAAAGGGAAAGCAATTTTCTCAGTATTCTAGGAGACCCGTGACAAGAGCAACCACAAAATCAACTTCAATATCTGAATATGTGTTTAAAGGTACAGATGTAGTTTATGATGACATAGATGATCTTTTTGCAGAACCAGACCATCTGCAAGACCTTACAGAAACCATAGATTCCGATAGCATTGAATATGAATATCATAGTTCAATATTATGTTCAAAATATATGATCAAATTAAGAAATCCTCAAGCTACTATAGATCTGAATTTACCTGCCCCTGTAGAGGAATATCCAGAATTTAAAGTGAAAGCATGGAAGGAACAAGACAGAGTAAAGAAATTGCAGAGTATGATTAAGCAATTAAATAATGAGAAAGATTATGTTGAGCAATGGAATTCCAAGAAACAAGAAAAGATTCAGGATGAACATAATAGAAAGAAGAAAAGACAGAAATAAATACAGGCATACTCTGTTTTTTACCTCTTTTAGTATTTATTCTTAAGCGAGGTTTCAGAACAACTGGAGATGAATTCATTGAAACAAAAATATTTTTTTGTTGGGAACATACCCCTTCACAAAAACCTCTCTCGGTTTTTATACAACTATCATATTTTAAGAGATTCAAATATATCTTTGAGGCATATTTTTCAGAGATTTCACAATAAATAATTTCCCGTTTTAGTCACTAATTTTGGGCGAGGTTGCAGAATAGTTGGAGATGAATTTTTGGAAACCAAAAGAGGTTTTTGTTGGAAATGGGCCCCTCCACAAAAACCTCTCTTGGTTTTTACATAACTATCACTTTTTGGGAGATACGAAGAGATTTTTGGACCCTATTTTTCAGGAATTTGCCAGATTTATTTTCCTAAAAAATCTCATGGACAACAATTGACAAGCCACCTCATCAATTCGAATTGGAGATCATATTTGATATTCTCCTTGATTATTTGAAACATCAAACTAAATATATATGAGGATTTTTTCAGATCCATTTCTTTTGGATCTTGATAATTATGTATTGTTTCTATATAAACATTGTAGAAGGAGAAGTTAGGGGTTGACAAGTTGGGCACTCAAGGACCTATTTTGATTTTCATTGTAAGAATTTTTTTATTCCAAATTGATACTAAATGGAAAAGGAATGTTGATGGTCAGATTTTCTTTCATTTCATATTCTATTTCTTTTCTTACTTTAAGTCATTTTTCTATTGCAATGCATTGATTTCTTTATCTTAAGTAACACAGTGAACACTTTACCGTTATTGTTTATTATCAAGATTTTCCTTCAAGTACATGTTCTTGTTTCTCAATTATATTTTGAAATAAGAAATCTATATGGGGTTGAGAAATTGAATTCTCTCATATTTTCTCACTTTATTTTCATTATTGTCTGATCTATGAATGTGACTACCATTTACTAAATCAATGGGTTATCTTCTGGATTTATTTTGAGTTATGTGTTTACCTTGAACCCTTGAACTAGCTTTTAATATTTTTATAAAAAACCTATTCTTAAAACCATTTAAAATACCATTGCAATAACCTGATGATGCCCTAGATTTTCCTCTCAAAGTCAAGTGCAACTTTAGGGAACACCAGCTATCATTGGCTGGAACTTCAAGCCACAGAGAAAGATGAGGTTGAACAGGGATACCGGAAAGGATATTATGAGGTGGGTGGAATGGTCTTTCAAGTGGAGGATGGGGTTAGAAAGCTCCTCTCCCTGCTATGTTAAGGAAATCGTTCTATAATAGCTGATTGAATTCTTCTGAATCAACATCAAAGTGGATGGAAAAACGTAATATTTTATTGTCCCAAAACTTATTAGGTATCCTTCCTCTTCCTTTATTTCCTCTACCACCACTGCTTCTTTTGAAGAAACTCGTCTATAATGTAAGTCCTAGTTAGAGTATGTACACAATATCATCAAACACTATTTACATAACATAATTTAGTATAGATCTGTGCAACAACAAACAAACATGCAAGATACCATAGTCATACAGGAAAATAGTCAAATATCAGTATTTCCACTTAACCATTTTTCATTCCACGCAACAATTATTATTTAAGAACATGGGAATATAAATGATATTGGGAATATGGTAGGATTTATAATATGCATAAAATTTAAAAATGATAGGGAACGATAATGATACATGTTCTTAAACAATCATTTAAAACATTTGTGAAACTTAGTCATCCTCCAACGATGTTTTATATTTTCCTCATCAAATATACGTCACTATTGATTTTAACAATCAAATATGCATCAAGGGGGGGAATCGTGAATGAAAATGAAAGTGAAATGGGAGCTAGGAAAACTACAGAAAATAAAAAATATGGAGGGGGTTGGCCCTAATTAACTAACATTTTTATTCATGTCACAAAATAATCCTAATTAAAATCTCATCATACATCAACCATTAAAAGTGTTCCTTTTAATATCAATCTGATAAGGAAAACCTTCAAACTTTATATATAACATAGGGGGGAAATAAATGATTTCTGAAAGTGATAAATGAATTTGGGAATATTGGAATAACTACAAAAAGTGAAAATATGAGGGGAATTGGCCCTATATCAAATGTATAGCCTTTCAAAGATGATAGATTTATTTCAAATTTAGAGTCATTTAGTTACCCAAAATCCAAATGATTTTCTTTCAATAATAAATATGAGTTACTCTTAATTTTTTTTAATAGCGAGATGTATTAGCTAGACTAAGCACAAAATTAAAATGCAAGTGTTTTTAACTCAACATGCCATGAACCAATGGAATCAAAATCAATAAGCCTGAATTGAATGTACAGTGAAGATCAAAATGAGTAATTTTTTTATAATATTTTCAAAATCAACACCCACCATAATCTTGTAGCTTAACAAAATATTTTATTATCGAAGTCCAAAATGAAGAATTATAATCAATTTTTGGGTGTAACAAAATTCACATGTATACCCAATGCATTTTGCAAGAAATTCATTTATCATTAAAACAATTGATCATCACTCTATGCAAAGGCATCATCATAAATATACCAAATGTACCATATAACAACCACTTCCAAAAGAATCCACACATTTCTCAAATTCGAAACTGAACTGAAACATATCGTCATCAATATTGGAGGATATTTAGGGTTTCAACAGCCAAAAACCATATAAATTTCAACAACTATAATGAGTGTAGAAGCTAGTGTTATGCAAGAAGTGCATCCAAACTTTTCTTTTGCAAATGATTCGAAACAAAATGCATACATTTCCCTTGAATCGACTTTGACCAGAGACCCAAATCCTTGGAAGAGAAGAGCACATAAATTAATACAAAGGAGGTTCAAATTGGTAGGTCAACTCCAAGTAGAGGATATAAACCCCAAAATAAATTTCAGAATATAATATATTTTGTAGTAGGGTGGCGAAGTCATTTGTAAGAGAAGTATAATGGTGCTAAAAAACGAACAACATTTGAACTAGGTAGACATATAGAAGGGAAAATATGGTGTTGGAGGGAAGGTAGGAGTAACAAATACTAGCATAGTTATTCACCAAATGTGGCATCAAATATATCAAATAGAAACCTCATGACTCTTAATAAAATCAGTAAACCCTTATCTCTTTTGAAGAAAACAAAACAACAAGCTAGTTAATAATATTTTTTGACAACATTCCCTGAAGGAAAGTTTTAAGCCCTAAATAGTGGCACATTACCCCTTAATTGGGGCATATTACATTAGTAATGTTATTTTATTTATGTCGGCTTGTGTCCATTAGTTGTAATTGTACCTCCTAGTCTCCTATATATACCAAGGGGACCTTTTCATTTGGAATCATCTTGTATTTGGAAATTTAGGTGGTGTATAATGAGGTTTCCCCATTGAAGATGCTTATTATCTAAAATTATCTCTTTTTTGAGGCGTTGAGTACTTCTTTTGAGGTTTTTTTATGAAATTTTGATAATTGGTTCTTAACATTTGGAATTAGAGTTCAAAGTCTTGGGGTTTCACTATTGCATCCGAGACACCTTGGAATTTTCACTATAACTTTTTTTATATGAAATTTAATATGTAACCCCTTCGATTCTATTTATTAGAAGGATCAAGGTATGTGGGGTTCACATTTCATCTCCTGAGTCCTTATACTTTCAGAGATATATCCTGTGTAAGATAGGGTATCTAACTAGTCATGTTAACTAGTCTAAAATAGGTGTTTCGGGTAAAATAGTGATATATTCTTCAGTGAGTATCCAAATTAAGTGAGACAAGTTGCATTGGATAGAGGAAAGTCTATAGTATTTCTCGCACAATTTTCAGAATCAAATATCAGATATTGTTCTCTTGTCACGCTTTACAAGTACACTCTCTTGGAAGGGAAAATAATTAGCAAGGTGTGGGGAAGTTACAATAACTTCCATTTGGCACATCCAATTTTGATCAGACTTTTGGAATTGAAGAGAAGACATATCAAAGAACTAAAAAATGAAATTTTCATACCTAGAAGGGATGAAATTTTGGAGATACAATAGAAGAAATATCGTCTAGCATAACCACCTCGAAATCAAGGTTTAAAAGTGATACTTAACCAACATGCCACAAAAAAAAGGGAACTCCTACACCAAATAAGCCTCCAGACAATCCTACTTGGGAAAATTTATGTCCTTGTCGAGAACCTGATTGATATATTCATAGGAAATTTAAAGTATAACATTTAATATGAGGTTCACCTTTGGGAACCCAAATCATTAGAGAATACATTCAGGGTGGCGAGAAATGTTGAAAGTAAAAATATGGCTATGGCTACTAGAAGGACCACTCCTAACATCTATCGAGAGAATAATGTTCCTTCTTCTAAAAAATCTCAACCTACAAGATTGACACCTCAACAATTGGAGGAAATAAAAGTAAAATGTGTATGATTTAATTGTGACAACAAGTATAGTAAAGGACATAAGTTTGGTGAGGAGAAATTATTCTACATAGATTGTGAAGAGGAATAAGAACAAGAACCATGTCAAGATGAAAACGTAGAAGATACTTATTTTGAAGAGTTGACTCCCACGATATCATGTAATGCATTGGTTGGAATTAACACTCCTATTATCAAAATGAAAAAGGTAACAGGCCTAATTGATCCTGATAGTACTCACAATTTCATTCACTAAAAATTACCCAAAGCTCTCAATTTATTTATATATCCAACTGTAAATGTGTTGAACCTGCACATAATAGATCTAACTAGAAAATACCACACACATTTGCAGACATAAATTGAGAAAGAAGAAGCAAGAGAGAAAGAATGGGTGAATTCTCATTAACCATATTCCACACTCAAAGAGTGAATAATTAACAATAGATATAGGATACATGAGTAAATAATGAGCCACAATGGTGGTCTAGAGTGATCTGACACATACCAACAGTTACGGGAGTGAACTGCCACCTAGTCTAGTCTCTCGGGCAGTTACGAGAGTGAACTGCCACCTAGTCCAAGTTAACTAGTCAACTAGTCTTTAGTTAACTGATTGAACATAGAGTAGTGAGGAGTTAACTCAGGAAATCAAGGGTAATGCGTTGGTCTGGTGATGATCCCAAGGCAAGTGTGAATTATCATGGTGATGATCCCAATGTTGCATGGTGACAAAACCAATGCAACATCTAAACTCAACTCAACTAGTCAAACTGAAGTGTCAACTGAAAGAGAATATTCTCCAGGTGGAATATTCTCCCCTAAAATATAGGAGACTGGATAATGACTAATTATGACTAATAAACAAGGAAAAAAATTAGGAAAAATAAATCCTATGTGTGTGTGAAGTAACTCCAACACCAACGCCAGAGTTTCAAGTGATGATTGCAGATGGAGGAACTATCAGTTGCTCAGGAAAATGCCATAAGATCAATATTACTATGGGAAAATATGTAATGAATAGTCCAATGATTTATATACCCATGGGTGGTACTGATGTCGTAATAAGAGTCCAATGGTTACAATCATTGGTAATAATGGATTTTAATTTTCAAGAACGTTTCGTGAAATTTTTATTGGAAGGAAAATTAATTGAGTTAAGGGGTATCACAAGGAAACCCAGTAAGGTGATAAGCTCTAATGTCAAGAAAAAAATATTGAAAAAGGGGCATCATGGTGTAATTGTACAACTATGATCACTAGATGTTCAAACATCTAATCCATCTATTCCCCTAGATCTCCAAGCAATCAATGATAAGCATTCCAAAGTATTTGAAGATATTCCCATAGGTATTTTCCCCACTCAAAATCATGATAATGTTATTCACCTAATTCTTAGGAGTGATCCTCCTAAAATCAATCTTTACAGATACCCTTATGCCTATAAGAGTGAAATTGAGTGTATGGTTGAAGAAATGTTAGAGGATGACATTCACCTAATAATAGAGATTATAACCCTTAATTTATAGCCTCTTTTACAAAAAATTCTATTAACTCACAAGAAATAAGTTCTTGGAATTAATGATGTCTTTTTAATTTAAGAATTTCAAAATGAAAAACATAACAAAAAAATAACTTTGAATATTTTTTGAATAGCTTTAGAAATAAAAGATTTGATAAGGAAACACATAAATTCTCAAATGAGACTCAGAACCATTAACATATTTTATTTATCCAAATATGAAATACAACCAACAATGTTCTTAGCAATAAACGATGGTATTTTTCGTCATACAATGACCACTAGTATCATCAAGTGAAACCAAGACTGAAACAAGTTGAAATGGCATGCACAAATATCATTTCCTTGACTCTTGTGAAGTATATCAACAAATAATATTTCTTGTCTCTCTTTGTTTCCACCTTCAGAAGGATCCTTATTAGAGTTGCTCTCTCTATCAATCTCCCTTTGTTTGTCCCTTGAATTCTTCCTTTATTCTTCTCAAAGTAGCTTAAGAAGTTCAAATACTTTCAGTTATGTTATTAACTAATTTTAGTTAATAGGGAAAAATTTATAAAATAATAATAATATTTAAGGATAAGGATAAATAAATACTAACTAACAGGTGGGGACCCCTTAATTTTTCCTTTTTAACTTTTTAAACAATTTTCTCCTTGTCCCTCCTAAAAAATAGAGACAATTTAATGCTTCCAAACATCCATTTAAATATCAACATCACCCACATGAAAAATCATCCCACATGAAAAATTTGTAAACTTCCTTGTGACTCCAAAATTATAACATATTTATCAAAATAAATATATTAGTTTTTGCCTTAGTAAAAAAATTGTCATACTATGGTAAAAATAAAAATATCACAAATCTGTCCAAAAGTAAAGTGATGTGCAGATAATCAAAATGATAACCAACTAGTCTGATCCAAGATACTACTATCCCAAAAATAAAAATAAAAATTGTCCTCATCACCAAAATAACATTGTAAAACTATAAGTCATATTTTTTATGTGAGACAATTTGCCTCTTTTCACTTCCCTGTGATTTTGTTGCTTTCATGACTTCTATTTATTCATCTGTCGGTGCCTTAATCCTTGTTTATTAAGATTTATGATGCATATCTTTGAAGGATTTATGATTTCTTTCAATTTTCTTGGATTGGGCATAGGAAGTAACAGAGTGTCAAGCAGTCATTGATTGGTCAGAATTCACAGATTCGATAGGTTGTTTTCCTTTACTAGGCTCGGGTTCTTAGGTTAGAGATTTGAGTTTCTTTACTGGATGCTAAGTGGAATGGGAATGAGAATCCTCTGAAGTGATATTCACTGCATACCTTTAAGGTGGAGGGGATGGAGGTGAGGGAAGTGAAACTAGTGGCCATCCATGAACTTGGTTTCGAGGAGGACATACAATTTCCTACCAACTATCATTGGTTGGAAATCTAGGCTACAAAGAGACATGAAGTTGAACATGGATACCGGAAAGGATATTATGAGCTGGGTGGAATGGTCTTTCAGGTGGAGGATGGGGTTGGAAATATCCTCTCCCTTCTAGGTTAAGGAAATCGGTCTGTAATAGTTGATTGAATTCTTCTAAATCAATGTCAAAGTGGATGGAAAAACATAATATTTTATTATCCTAAAACTCATTAGGTATCCTTTCTCTTCCTTTATTTCCTCTACCTCCACTGCTTCTGCTGAGGAAACTCATATATAATGTAAGGCTTAGTTAGAGTATGTCCACAATAGCTAATAATCATCAAACACTATTTACATAACATAATTTAGTATAGATCTGGGCAACAACAAACAAACATGTAGGAAACCATAGTCATACAGGAAAATAGTCAAATATCAGTATTTCCACTTAACCATTTTTCATTCCACACAATAATTATTATTTAAGAACATGGGAATATAAATGATATTGGGAATATGGTAGGATTTATAATATGCGTAAAATGTAAAAATGGCAGGGAAATATAATGATACACGTTCTTAAACAATCATTTAAAACATCTATGAAACTTAGTCATCCTACAACGATGTTTTGTATTTTCATCATCAAATATCCATCACTGCTGATTTTAAAAATCAAATATGCACCAGGGGGAAGAATCGTGAATGAAAATGAAAGTGAAATGGGAGATAGGAATAACTACAGAAAATAAAAATATGGAGGGGTTTGGCCCTGATCAACTAAACATTTTTAATCATGTCACAACATCATCCTAATTAAAATCTCATCCTACATCAACCATTAAAAGTGTTTCCTTTTAATATCAATCTAACACGGAAAACCTTCAAACTCTATATATAACAAAGGGAGAAAATAAATTATTTCTGAAAGTGATAAATGAATTTGGGAATATTGGAATAACTACAAAAAGTGAAAATATGAGGGGAATTGGCCCTGCATATATAAAATGTATATCATTTCAAAGGTGATAGATTTATTTCAAATTTGGAGTCATTTCATTACCCAAAATCCAAATTATTTTCTTTCAATAATAAATGTGAGTTACTCTTAATTTTTCTTTTAATAACGAGATGTATTGGCTGGACTAAGCACAAAATTAAAATCTAAGTGATTTTAAATCAACATGCCATCAACCAATGAAATAAATAATCAATAAGACTGAACTGAATGTATAGTGAAGATCGAATAGACTAATTTTTTTTAAATCTTTTCAAAATCAACACCCACCATAATCCTGTAGCTTAACAAAATATTTTTGTATAGAAGTCCAAAATGAAGCATTATAATCAATTTTTGGGTGTAACAAAATTCACATGTATACCCAACGCTTTTTTCAAGAAATTAATTTATCATTAAAACATTCATCATCACTCTATGCAAAGGCATCATCATAAATATACCAAATGTACCATATAACAACCACTTCCAAAAGATTCCACACATTTCTCACATTCAAAATTGAACTGAAACGTATCGTCATCAATATTGGAGGATATTTAGGGTTTCAACAACCAAGACCCATATAAATTTCAACAACTATAATGAGTGTAGAAGCTAGTGTTATGCAAGTAGGGCATCCAAACTTTTCTTTTGCAAATGATTTGAAATAGACTGCATACATTTCCCTTGAATCGACTTTGACCAGAGACCCAAATCTTTGGTAGAGAAGAGCACATAAATAAATACACAGGAGATTCAAACTGGTAGGTCAACTCTAGGTATAGGATATAAACCCCAAAATGAATTTCAAAATATAAGATATTTTGCAGCAGGGTGGCGAAGTCATTTGTAAGCGGATTAGAAATGGTGCTCAATAATGAACAACATTTGAACTAGGTCAACATATAGCAGAGAAAATATGGTGTTGGTGGGAAGGTAGGAGTAATGAATACTAGCATATTTCTTCACCAAATGTGGCATCAAATATATCAAATAGAAACCTCATGATTCTTGGTAAAACCAAGAAACCCTTATCTCTTTTGAAGAAAATGGAACAACAAGCTAGTTAATAATAGTGTTTTGACAATAGTCCCTGAAGGAAAGTGTTAAGCTATAAATAGTGGCACATTACCCCTTAATTGAGGCACATTACATTATTAATATTATTTATTTTTGTCGGCTTGGTTCCATTAGTTGTAATTGTACCTCCTAATCTCCTATATATATCAATGAGACCTTTTCATTTGGAATCATCTTGTATTTGGAAATTTAGGTGGTGTATAAGAAGGTTTGCCCCTCGAAGAGGCTTATTATCTGAAATTATCTCTTTTCCAAGGGATCGAGAACTTATTATGAGGTTTGTTTATGCTATTTTGATAATTGGTTCTTAACATTTGGAATCAGAGCTCAAGGTCTTGGGGTTTCGTTGTTGCATTTGTGACACCTTGTAATTTCATTATAGCTATTTTTGTATGACTTTTAATAAGGAACCCCTTGGAGGATATTTAGTAGACATATCAAGGTACATGGGGTTCCAATTTCATATCCTAATGACTTATACTTTCATATATATATCATGTGTAAGATAGGGTTCTGGAATCATCCTGAATTTATTCATCATGGAATTTTCCCTATAATTTTTTTTCCTGTAATGATTTAGACCATGAAACTAGGAGGATATTTACAACAAGTATTAAGGTATATGTGATAAAAAATTCATCTTCTAGGTCATCCTACTTTTGTAGATAAACCTTGTGTAAGATAGGGTATTTGACTAGTCATATTAACTAGTCTCAAACATGTGTTCCGGGTAAAACAATGATATCTTATTCACTGAGTATCCAAATTAAGTGAGACAAGTTGCATTGGACAATGGACAATATGTAGTATTTTTGGTACAAGTTCCAAAATCAAATATTATATATTGTTCTCTTGGAATGATTTACAAGTACGCTCTCCTGGAAGGGACAAAAATAACCAAGGTGTGGGGAAGTTACCATAACTTCCATTTGGCACATCCAATTTTGATCAGACCTGTGGAATTGGAGATAAGATTTATTAGAGAACTACAAAATGAAATTTTTAGACCCATAAGGGCCAAAATATTGGAGATACAACAAAAGAAATATAGTCTAGAAAACCCACCTCAAAATCAAGGTTTAAAAATGATACTTGGCCAACATGCCACCAAAAAAGGGAAGTTCTACACCAAATAAGCCTCTAGACAATCCTACTTGGACTCTTGATGAAGGTGAAGAAATGTATAGGGACATAAATGATTTAAAAAAGAAGACAATAACAAAAGATGAACTACAAGGGATGATTGATTCAATTGAAGCTAAGTTGGAGGCAATAATGGATACTAAGATGGATGGTTTAAAAAGGGAGATCCTAGAAGGATTGAAAAAATTCCTAATAGAGAGGCCACATAAAAGTGAAAATGTATCCCATGAAATTCATGATGAGGAAATAATGAAGATGAATCAAGACTGGAGAAACTTCAACTTTGGGTTGAATATGAGGAAGTTTGATGGCAAGTATCCAATCACATGGATACTTCAGATGGAGTAGTTCTTTGATCTACATTATGTGCCACATACACAAAAGGTATGAATTGCTTCTTTATATTTAGAACCCAATCATTTTTTGTGGTATCGATGGATTTGTTCTCACAAATCACTTGTCACTTGGACAATTTTCATGGAAGAAATGATAGCACACTATGAGGATAAAAGGATAAATACCTTCTTTAGCCAATTGATAAATCTCAAGTAAAAGGTTTCAGTTGCGGAGCACATTGAGAACTTCCAAAGATTGAATATAACGGTAATGAATATTCCATATGAGCACCTGATTGATGTATTCATAGGAATTTTAAAGGAAAACATTCAACACGAGGTTTTCCTTTGGGAACCCAAACCATTGGAGAGTGCATTCAGGGTGGAGAGAAATGTTGAAAGTAAAATTATGGTTATGGCTACTAGAAGGACCACTCCTAACATCTATCAAGAGAATAATGTTCCTTCTTATAAAACACCTCAACCTACAAGTTTGACACCTCAACAATTGGAGGAAAGAAAAGTAAAAGGTTTATTCTTTAATTGTTACATCAAGTGCAGTAAGGGACATAAGTGTGGTGAGAAGAATTTATTTTACATAGATTGTGAAGAGGAAGAAGAAAAAGAACCATCTCAAGATGAAAATGTAGAAGATATTTCTTATGAAGAGTTGACTCCCACGATATCATGTAATGCATTGGCCGGAATTAGCACTCCTCAAACCCTCAATATTGAAGGATATATCAAAAAGAAAAAGGTAATAGTCCTAATTGATTCTGGTAGTACTCATAATTTCATTCACTATAAATTATCAAAAGCTCTCAATTGATTTATATATATAGCGCGAGAGTTTCAAGTAATGATTGCAGATGGAGGAATTATAAATTTCTCAGGAAAATGCCGTAAGGCCAATCTTACTATGGGGGAATATGTAATGAATAGTCCAATGATTTTTATACCCATGGGTGGTGCTAATGTCGTACTAGGAGTCCAATTGTTACAATCATTGGGAACATTGGATTTTAATTTTCAAGAACTTTTGATGAAAGTTTCATTGGAAGGAAAATAAATTGAGTTGAGTATCATAGGGAAACCCAGTAAGGCGATAAGATCTAATGGCATGAAAAAATTATTGAAAAAGGGGCATCATGGTGTAATTGTACAAATATTCTCACTAGATGTTAAAACATCTAAGCCATCTATTCCCCTAGATCTCCAAGGGGAAATTGATAACAATTCCAAAGTATTTGAAGATATTCCCAGAGGTCTTCCACCCACTCGAAATCATGATCATGCTATTCACCTAACTCCTTGGAGTGTTCCTCCTAACATCATGACTTACAAATTCCCTTATGCCCAAAAGAGTGAAATTGAGCATATGGTTGAATAAATTTTAGAAGCTTCCATTCACCTAATATGCCCCAATTAAGGGGAAATCTAGTTGGCACTTTAGGTATACAAAATACCAACACTAAAGAAAACCAACAAAAAACAAAAAAATAATTCACCATTTTGCAGAGCTATGGATAAATTATAACTGTAAATTTAAAATATGTTTTATAAGATCAGCCACATGAAGCATACCTTCACTAGCTTGCTTGAATCCTTTTCTTTAATAAAAATGAGTTTTAACACCAAAAAATCGAGGGTTAGGGTTTGATTTTTTTTTTTGCAGAGCTCGATCCCACAAACCGACAAAATGAAAATGAAGAAAATCCATGGTGGTAACCCCAACAAGAAACCTATGTCCATGCATTCAATGAATGAGACTCACATTGCCTCAAACATTTACTTCCTTTTCCACATCACAATTCCACTAATCCATTTAATCCAATAGCAGAGCAACACATCATTCCAGTTGTGCAAAAACTTCACGTGCTTTGATATCCACATCACCATCATTTAAATTCCCTTGAAATAATAGCCTTTTTAGTACGTCAAATAAACCCACATCGATTTCCAAATTTAAGTAACAATGGCATATAATCAAAATGGTAATCTCCTTAAAATAAGATTCGAATAACATCAACCATCCATATGAAATTAATATGAAAGACTTAACCTATACCATATGGATCGTGTTGAACAATAGATTTGACCTTTTTAATCATAAACTTATCATGTCACCTTCAAATATATATGCAAGACCTGAAACCAACATACCATATAAGTGATTGTATTGTTTTAATATATTTCATGTTGATTTTTTGTGATAAAAAACTTTTCAAAGTGGATCCTCCATTTTGTTTGCTACTTATTTTTTTATGTGAGAATATCAACTTGTACCAACCTTTAAATAATTAAACAAAACAACAATATTTGTGTAACATAATGTTACATGGAGGATAATCTAAGAAAAAATGTTTTACTTTACCAACCATCAACTACAAAAATTCATTAATACAAGTGACTGGAGCATCAAATATTTTGAGGAGAGCTGAGATAGACCGTAAAAGATGATTCTTTGAGCACTGATTTCTATTTTAAACTAGGGAGCCCCACCTATAGTTAAGTATTTATAATTTATATATAGATAATAGGTGTTGGTTTAGATGAATTGTTCTTCCTTATTGTCTGTGTTGTTGACCCAGGGTTCATATCTTTCAAGGTACCAACAAATCCTAAAACTATCGGCCCTTCTGGTAAACCAGAAGGAAACACAGTACACAGAATGCACTGCGCAGTCTCACCCGAGATAGCTTTAAATGGGTGGCTACAAGACTCAGGTTTTTACATCCTAGGATTGAGTATGAGATATGGGATCTATATTCTGAACCATTTATTATAACTTGTGTTACAAACTACTATTATTCTCTTTTATATTTTGACCTCTGTGACATCTTTTTGTTATATCCCAACAACAATTAGCCAAGCAATATAATAACTCATTCATTCATTACACACAGTGTAACTACTAAAAATATGACAAATATATGCATGTATTCATCACATTACACAGGTATTACCATGGTTCACCCCATCCTAGGCTACATCCGCAAAGATTTGGCTCTTGGCTCTCTTATTATGGTAGTTCTGCAATTCTCACGCCACGCGCTTACAACTCTCCTCATATGGGTAAGGTCTATATGAGGATAACTAGACCACACCAGGCTCCTCAGCCTACGATCTAATCCTCAAGATATACCTTCTCTTCTCCACTCTAGTTCAACCACTTTACAAAAGTAGTTCATCTAAAAAACATTACATACCATATCAATCTCTACAAAAGTAGCAGGCTGACCCTCTCTATGATAACTGTGTATCTCTCTCTCTCTCTCTATATATATATCTATCGGGATCTTCAGACATTTACACAAAAACCTTACAAAAACCCTAACCCTATTGTCATTAAGTCTTCCTTCTCTGCATGCATGCTTTTCTTCCTTCTAGCTGTCACCTCCTTCTTTCATGCACGCGTGTTGTTCTTCTTACCAATTGTCACTTTCCTCTTGCACGCTTTCTTTCGCACGATTGCTCTTCCAGCTGTCATTCTTCTTTGTGAATTCTTTCTTTCCCACTTTGGCATGCTGACAATAGGCCCCCAACACTGACATGTGACTCATCTTGAGTCACCTAATATCTTTCTGATCTTCCTTGATCTCCTCGGTGATCTTCTGGAACTTTTCCCTCAGCTCTGTTGCTTTTATCAGTGCCTGTGCGGTCTTCTCCTTAATGGTATCCACTACCTGAACTGCCACTTCGTCGCTCAGTAATCCTACACATTCTTTCTATGTCTGTTCCATCTGTGTGATAGTTGCTTCTGCCTATGCGATTACTTCTGCTACCCATTCCTGTAATGGTTCTATTTGATCCTGACGCTCATGTTTCTGTGTTTTCATAGTGATAAGTTATGCTTGCATCTTCTTCAGCTCTTGCATCGCCTTGAAACATTCTAGGATTGGTATGGTGTTTTTCCTCTATTTGAGTACTTGGATCACTGCATTGATCCTTTCCTCTTCCTTGTCCTAGTGTTGAACCTGTGGATCCTTCGCCAGTCTTGTCCAAAGTTGCGCTGATTTCTCAAGCAAGTCAGCTACCATTCTAACATGTTTATCCATCTCCTATATTTTCATTGTTTCTACCTACCTCCTTTTCTCCTTTATTGTCGGTGGGGTTGTTGGTGTGAGTTGTTCTCAGATATCCTTGATATCCTTCTAGTATCGAGCAATTACCTGCACAACCTAGTCGATTTTTTCTGTGGTTGGGAGTTTGTTTTCTTGCGCAGTGCTTGGAAGTTTTCCATATATTTATCCCACTCTGCATTCCAGTTCATTCCTACATTTTGTCTCCTTCTGAGTTTTGGATTTGGCCTTCTCACAATATTTTTCCAGCGTTTCCTGCTTCTTTGTTTCTTTCTGTAGCTTGACTAAGATTTTATGTGCCTGAGACTGTATCTCGTGGTCGAAGCTAACTTGCAATTTGTACATTGCATTTGATGGAATCCATGTTAAGACCAATTGGATGTGGTCCAAATCCTTCAGTGGTGTTTGTCCCACGATTTCATCCATTCATAGCATACTCGGTTTTATGTAGACTATTGTATGTACGTGTGGCATTGGGAGGACTGGGTCTCATTCTTATACCTTCACTCTTTCATTGGTTTGTGTTGTCGACGACTCTATGCCTCTACTACTACTTTCTCTCTGGGCCTCCCTGACTGTCCTGAGGAGCTGTCCCATTTCTACCATCTCTTTTTGCAGTTTATCCCTATGATGTGTTGTGTGATCGAATTCTTCTGCTAGACAATCTTGGACCATTCTTGCGATCATTTATCCATCATCCTCCATGATCATGTAGTCCAGTGATGATTGTTGCACCTTTGATTTCTTGTGTGTGCCTGCTTCCTGTAAAACCGGTCTCTTAGTTCCCCCCGATTCCTGTGTGATGGGATTTGGGGTGGTCTCCTACGCTCCCTTAGATTGCTTCGGTTGTTTGTTGGTCTCTTTCTTCCCCTTCTGGGTCCCTATCGGATTTACCCCTTTGTTTGCCTGAGTTAGCTTGTTTTGGCCCGTCCTTGGCTTCTTGGGCACTGGGATTTACAGAGGCTGTGTTTCCGCCTGCGCTGCTTCTCCTTATGTGGGTCCTTATGGTTCTTCCTGGGGAATGGATGGGATCCTCCATGCATCAGGACATTCACTTATAACCATGTCTATATCACCTTATGTGATGCAGTAGCGCATTGGTAGCCATTGTTTATCTATATCCTGCCTTGGTTATATCCACATGGCTTGACGTGTAGCCCAGAAGTTAGCGATGTCCCCATATCGCACGACAACCTCTAGTGTTATTCTCCATGATCGGCTAATGGATTCATGTATGTCTCATAGATATGCTTCAAAGATGTTTCCATTTTCCCTTTTATGCTTGGCCTGTGGCCCAGATCTCAGTAATAGATATCTCACTCCTGTTACTTGTGGTCTAGTACAAAAAACTACATACTCTGGTTCATGCCATCCCATGAAGGCTATGAGGGTGAGAAGACATGATTAATGGAATTTTGTACCGAGGTCCTGTGCATCCTTGCAGTCCACTTGGAACAAGTTTAATAGATAAGGCACCCATCTCACAGAGGTGCCTTCTGCGCACTGAGCTGCAACTGGGATGACTCCTGCTGGTACTTCATCTTTGTGGAATTTTATTAACAATTTACAGGCTAAGATATTTGCGCCCAATTGTGTTGTTGCATTTTTGATCCATTTGATTATAATGCCTCTTGTCCCCTTGGCGGTAGCATATTTCTTCTTCATTTCCTCTGCTAACGCTTTCTCCTTGGATTTATCGTCCATAATCAGTGCAGGATCCATACCCCGACTGGGTAGTCCTGTTATTTGTGTGATAAGATCAACAGTTATGGGGATGGGTTTTTCTAGCCATATATCCCCTCCGTGCATGACTGCTAATAGCTACTTAACGCATGTTGTTGCGTACTGGCCTCTGCGAAAATGTGAAAGTTTCAACAACCCTAAAATGCCCATTCTGTCCATTCCAATTGCCCACTGATGTGGCTGGCTGATCATTTCTCCAAGTTGGTTTACCACTATGTTCTGCATAAAAATCCTCAACGCAAGTTCTGGGTACTTCGTTTCATCTGATACGTAATGGTCAAAATACTTGAGCTTCCCAACGTGACCTAGTAGTTGTGACTCTACCTATACTCCCTCTGGTATGTGTGGTATCACAATTTTTGCTGTCGGTTTCTTACAGGGTGAGCTCGGTATCAAAACTCTGTCTTCCTACTGTGGTGGTTGGTACGAAGTTCCAACAACACCTGGTTTCTCCCCTGTAAGACATTATGGCTAAGCCGACGTAGTTCTCGTGGTCTCTTCTGTTGGTTGACCTAGGCTAGGTACCTACGAATCATCTAGTTGCCCTTCTGATCCTCAATTTTGTTCCATTCCATTAACTTTCACAGTTGGTTCAGTGCTTTTTGGTTACACTTCCTATTGGGTTTCCACTTCCTCATTATGAGGTTCCTGCGTCGTTGCTAGCGTGTCCTCTTTCAAGTCCTCTTCTTGTGGTTGTTGAATCTCTTCCCGTGTCGGTGTAGAGTTCACTGGTGTTATCTCTACGGATGGGATCTCATCGATATCAACGATCTTTAGCTACTACTGCTCATTTTATTCCAGCGGTCCTCGTGACCTGGTTTGAACTCTGGTTGATCTAGCTGTCTGGCCTAGTTCGACAGATTTCAGTGGTGCCATAGTGGTGATTGTCGAAATTATGTTGAGTTTTAAGGACTGTGGTGATCTCTTTAGTCTCTCTTTGTTCGTTCAAGCTGCTCTTGCTCTCTCTTTATTCTCCTTTCGTGAATAGACTAGTTGCTTCCCTCCTCGCATATTGTATGGGCTTGTCATGAATCTTATCGAAGATGCTTCCTCCATGATGTGATTAATGCACCATAATTGTGGGTTCAGTGCATATGAAACATTTTTGTACTTGCCATTATGATTTCTTTTCCATTTCCAGTTGGTGTGTTTAATGTGATGTTCCATCAATCCTTGTCGTGCCTTAATTCCACTTAGTTTTGTCCTGTCATCCTTCTTTTGCTGAATTTTTGTTTCCCTCTCATTTTTCTTTGGCATGCAACAATTGTTCTTGCCTTTATTGCATTTGTGTTTCGAGCGTGCTTCATGCTTTTCAGTTTTTTTTTTTTTTGTACTACACGGTGGGTTGTCGACTATCATATACAGCTTTAGTTGGCTCTCGTTGATCATTCCTCTAAGGTATGCGCCTGGTAAATCTATTAACTTTATAGATCCACCTTCTGTTACATATTTTACCTCATATGGTCCTAACCAATGCATTCTCAGCTTTCCTGGGTGCTGAAACGATTTGTTGTCATAGAGAAATACTAGATCTTCTTACTTTAAATTCTTCTTCTTAATGTGTCAATCATGCCATTCTTTGTCTCTGGCCTTCTGCACTTGTTGATGAAATCCTTCCAAGATTCGGTCTTCCTCCATTGCTAACAGCTGGTTCAATATTTCCTGTATTGCACTGCATTCTATCATTTGTGTGATAGCTGCTACGTGTAAGATGGGTACTAAAACTTCTAATGGCACTACCACTTCTTGGTCGTAGACTAGTTTGAATGGTGTGTGCCCTGTCAAATTCTTCCATGTTACACTATATATCTTTGTCAGTGTGTTCTCTAGAATTTTGTTAAAGGCTTCTACTATGCCATTCGCCTATGGATGATACGGTGTGATTTTCTGGTGGTGAATGTTGGCACAGGGGCATACCAAGGGTTCATCTCCAAGAGCACACCAACAAGCCCTAAATACTATCCCTTTTGGAAACACCTATGAAGTAGATGTAGTCTCACTCGAAGTAGCTATGAGGGGGTTGCAGGACAAAGATGTCTACAACCAAAGGAAATGTCAAGTGGATCTAACACAAGAACAACACAATGTTCATATATCACTTATCATCTTAGATCTATTCTGCACATCTACTTATCATATCTAAAGAAGTAATGAAATCACATTATATCAATGACAGAGATAAAATACTAGTCACACACAATACTAAATATACGTGGTTCACCCTCTCTCTAGGGCTACGCCCACAGAACTATGCTTATGATTTATTAAGATAAAGAAAGCAGTTCTTGTCTATGCTCTCAACTAGCAGATCTTCTTTCTCATTTTTTATTTATCTCCCCTTCATGCACACCCAGCTGTAGGACTTGTCCTTCACACCCAGCTGAAGATATTACAATACCAGAAGGATCTCACACTCAACACTTCTCTCTCTCTCTCGATACAATACTCACTCTCATCAACAATACAACTAGATCAAAAACAATATCGTACCAACCTGACCCAAGTCCTTTAGACCTTTATTTATACATTACAATTGCTCACCGACAGCCTTAGGCTGAAACCTAGGTGTCCAAAAACCTAGATACCAAAACCCTACGTGTCTAAAATCCTAGGTCAACTTGACTCGTATTTTTAGGGCTCCACCAGCCTGTCTTTCCTTCCTTCTTGTGTGGTGCTCCAAAGCATCCAACGGTGGCTTTTGTTACTTTCTGAGTTGTCCACGATCCTTCTTCCTTTCTTATCTGTCATTCCCGATCTCCTCATTCAACAAATTTATTTTCCTTACTTCGCGTCGTCTTTCCTGATCTTCTACTCACTTCGACCCGGTAAAAATCATTATGTCTTCTGTGAAGTTCGCATTCTCCTTTTTATTCCTTGATCTTCTCTTGCTTCCATAACCAAGGGACAACAACCCCTCAACACTCACTTGTGACTCGTCCCAAGGCACTTCATATCCGAGCTTCCTGTTTTACTTCGACTCCAGACTGCGTAGTGCAGCCTCTATTTTCTGCTCGATGCCTCCTCTTTTTCCCTTGTGCAGACTGTCTTTTCTGCGTCTGGTACCTAGTTTCAACTGCACCTAGTACCTAGACCCTTTTCTTCCTACTTTTACTGAGAGCTGTGAGGCAACTGGTTTTCATAATACAAATTCAACTAACTCCCATTCACCAAACCTTCCTTCCATTCTCCATTCAATGTTTTTCAGTTGCGCAGCTCCTCGCTCTGTAACATAAGCGATCTCATATAGCCCTAGCCAATGCATTATGAACTTCCTGGGATGTTTTATGAACTTGTTTTCATATACCAGTACTAGATCACCTTATTTAAATGCCTTCTTCCTGATGTGCCTATCATGGTAGGCCTTCTCTCTTTCCTTATGTACCTACTAATGGAATCCTGCAATGAATCTGTCTTCTTCCAATTCAACCAACTATGCAAGCCTCTCTTGAACAACACCAGGGTCATCCATATATGTAAACTAAACAATTATTTGGCTTGGTACCAGATATTCCATTGGAACAACAGCTTCAAGACCATATACCAACTTGAAGGGGGTCTACATTGTTAGTTTCTTGCAAGTGGTTCTATAGACCCATAATACTGCTGGTACTCTTAAATCCCAATCATCCCTATTCACACTACAAGTCTTGGTTAATGTTGTTTCCAAAATATTGTTGAATGCTTCAACTATCCCATTCACTTGTGAACAGTACGGGGTGCTCTTCTGATGGTGGACTGCAAATTCTTCAGTCAGGGATTCAACTATCTTATTGATGAAATGTGTTCCTTGATCACTCATACAGATCTTTGGGCATCCAAACCTGGTTATGATATCATCAAATATGAAGTGCGCAGCTATAGCTGCACTACAATCCTTAACTGCTCTTGCTTTGGCCCATCTGGTCAAGTATTTTGTAGCTGTAATTATATATCTTTCTCTTGTGCACTTTCATGGTGGGTTTATAGGTACAACAAAGTCAATGGCCCATTTCGCGAATGCTTGTAGGTTCAGTTGTGGTGCTAATGGAATTTTGTCTCTTCTGGATGGTTTCCCAACTCTTTGGCATACATCGCAGGCTCTGAAATAGTCTTTAGCATCTCTGTGTAAGGTAGGCCACCAAAGGCCAGCTCTAAGAACCTTCCACGTAGTTGCTTTTCCTGCATAATGTCCTCCTACGATGCCTTCATGAGATTCTTCAAGGATCAGTGGTTGTTCTTCCTCCATAACACACCTTCTCAATATCTCATCAGGTCCCATCTTGTATAGTTGTCCAACTATAAGTGAAAAATATAGAGCGTGCACTACTAGCTATTTCTTCTGAGGAATTGTGTACTCACTAGGTGCCATTCTTGTTGATAGGAAATGGACTATCTCTGTGAAGTGGTCATTGATATTTCTAATGGCCAGTAGTTGTGCATCTGGTAGTGTATCCTCCAAATTGGTCAGCTCTTCTCCATGTTCCAACCTCGACAAGTGGTCGGGACCTTTGTTCATTCTTCCTGGCTTTACTATGATCTCAAAATCATATTCTTGAAATAGAAGGATCCATATACATATCCTTCCCCCAACACTGGCTTGTTGACTAGGTATTTCAGCACAGATTGATCAATAAACATTTTAAACTGTCCTCCCAGCAAGTAGTGGTGAAATTTCTCTAATGCATACACCATGGCCAATCCTTCTTGCTTAGTGGTGGTGTAGTTGATATCAACAGTTGATAGATTCCTTCTAGCAAAGGCTAATGGGTGGTCAATATCTCTTGTTCCTGGTTGTGCTAACACATCTCCTAAAGAAATGGATGATGCATCGACATGCACATGAAACTCGGTCCAATCCGGGAAAACTAGAATGGGCGCAGTAACCATTTTTTGTTTTAGTGTGTCGAAGCTCTCCTGACATTCTTCTGTCCAACTAAAATGACAATCCTTCTTCAAAATATTCTCCATGGGTGTTGTAATCTGAGCATAGCCCTTGATGAACTTTCTGTAGTAGCCTGTGTGACACAATGCAATGCACAGCTATTTGACTGACATAGAAGGGGGTATATCAACTATAATGGAGATATTGGATGGATCTGCCAGCAATCCTTGCTTGCATATAATATGACCTAACAACACTCCAAATGGTAAAAATAAATTACATTTCTTCAGGTTCAAAAAAATTTGAAACTGCCTGCATTTATCCAACATTAGCCTTAGACATTCAATATGATCCTTCAATAAACTAAAAATAGACCAATCATCAAAATATACTTCCAAACATTTATGCAGAAATTCCTTGAATGCTTCAACCACCACCATGGAAATTATGGTTGGGGCATTCTTCATTCCGAATGGCATCACTGTATATTGGTAGGATCCCCATTCTGTTGAAAATGTGGTCTTATCATGATCTTCCTTGGAAATCTGGATCTGATGGTATCCTGAAAATCCATATGTAAAAGAATATACTTCCTGGCCTCCTACATTATCTAAAACTTTGTTAGTGAATGGTGTAGGGAAGGGGTCATGCAAACAAGCATCATTTAGCTTCCTAAGATATATGCATATCCTGATCTCTCCTGTCTTCTTGTCTTGTACCACCATAGGGCTAATCCACTCTAACTCTTCAACAGGTTCTATAATTCCTGCTTCCAACATTCTTTCAAGATGAATCTTCACTTTTTCCTTATATTTAGGGTTTAGTCTATAAGGAATCCTCATCTCACCCATTTTCCCTTTAATTCCCTTCATATCAGTGAACTTGGTTGGAAACAAGTCTTGATATCCATGCAATAACTCTGTAATTTTGTCAATGGTGGTAGCATCCCAGTAATCTCCAACATTTGCAAACTTTGGTGTTTGCTTTGTTCCAATATTGACTTTCTTAATATTAATCGGTTGTCCAATAAATGGTATCTCCACTCTTGGTCCTTCCACATCTCTCTGGCCTTCTGTTTCTGCGATGTTCACCTTCCTAGGATCATCATCTTCATCGGCATTGATGTTGTAGCAACCTTGCAATTTCTAGAGAGACACAGTTCATTCATCTTCTTCTTGTGCCATAGGGAGGCTAGATGCCTCTTGAAATACTTTTTGTTTCATAATCTGTAATGCTTGATCTACTGATGGGTATTTACTTTCAAATAAGAAGGTAGTTATGAAATTCTAAGTCATACCTTTCCAATCTGTAGTGATGAGGCGTAGATCTACTTGGAGGTACCAGTTGATAGGCGTCGTTTCCAGCATGTTAATGAATTTTTGCACCCATTGTTCTTGAGGAATGTTTCTCCAGGATTCCTCACAACTCCACACATGGTCCTTTGGGAATCTTTGACCTGTGTACCAAACTTCCCAGCCTTCTACTTGTGCTGAGAACTTCGCTGTCATCAAGGTATGACATTGTATCCAATCTGTAATATTACTTTTGTGATATTGCTGGTGTGAATTTAAAGGCCTCATCCATTTCCAATAATCTCTGTTGTATTGGTACACTTTCTTGAAAGTTCAACAAGAAGGTTTCTAAAGGATTCAGACCATCAAAGGTGGGTAAGCTGCTTACTGTTGTGCCAATCCAGTGAACTTCTCTGGTTAATCTAGCACATATTCTTGTAGATACTTCATACATCTTATTCTACCAATTCTCAACTGCTTCTTATGAGTCTGATGAACATGTGCTCTCACTTTTCCAACTTAGGTTCCCATTCGTTGTAGGATTAATGTAATCCTGTTGTCTGGTTGTTAGCTTATATATATTTTCCAGTTTGTATGCGCATTATTCTTCTCTGATGGGCTCTGTGTATCGCTGACCTTCGTCTGGATGTAAAGGTGCGATGACCCTAAGGCCATCTCTTTCAAATTTCATACTTCTTTTCTTTAAATCAACCATAGTGGAATTATTGAAAGCCCAATCAATTCCTAACAATGCAGGGTAAGGGAAACTGTCATCAACTACTTCACTTACCTCAAAATCTGCAAATTTTCTTACTCCATCTATGTCGACAGGGACATGCTCCAATCATCCAAATGGGCTAAAAACTTGCTGATTAGCCATCCTAAGCCTAATAAGGGAATAGATGAACTTTGGTTTTCCCATCAGCACCCAGGTTTTCTTCGTCATGACATTGACCTCCGACCCTAAGTTGAGGACTACATAGTCTATCTCACACTCTCCTATTTGGGCATTCAAATGTAATTTCTTATTTTTCCTTCTCTTCTTACCGATTTGGTGTACCGCCCTATTCAGTAAGGGGTCTATCTTTCCTAGCTCATATTGTCTGATTAAATTTTGTAATTCTTGTACAATGCTTTCATCCTGAATCAACTTAATACAAGTATATAAAAATTCCATGATCTTGCTTACCTCTTTTCCTTCTTTTGGTGAAGCAGACTGATCAAATGCCAGAGGAATTCCATATTCCCTCACTTCTGGTCTTCTCTTCGATGAAGAGCCTTGGTATCCTCTGAATTATTTCTTGGCTTCCTCAAACATTTGTCTTTCTTTCTTTGCATCAAACATTTGTGTCTTATTTGTAGCTTTACTGATTCCTGAATCTTATGTAGTCTTCCCTTAGGTCATTTTCTCATCTCCTGTAATAGTGCCTCCTCTTGTTATAATGGAAATTACAGGGTATTCTCCATGAGGCTCAACATATATCAGTTGCACTTGTGGGTTCTGATGAGGTCCCCGTCTTTCTTGAATCTTAGCTAGTAGCATAGGAAAATCTTCTATAACATGGTCAAACAAGATGCAGTAGCTGAAAGTAGTACAAGGGTTCTGAAAATCCCTTGCAAGGTGTCCTAGTTGTGCACAGTTATAATAGATGATCTATCCTTGGCCTCGACCCATTCCTCCTCCTCGTCCTCTTCCTATGAATCCACTGCGAGGATTGAAGTTTCCTCTCCCAGGAAAGTTATACTGCATAGTGTTTCCCTCCTTTTGTACTTCACCTTGAATCTTATATGTGTCTCTCGACCTTTCATGCATGGGATCGTAAGCCCTAAAATCCCTATCATCGTGTCATATGAACTTACATAATGTACAGTACAAATTTGTAGGTGTCTGGACATACGTTTGCATGTAGTAGCACTCACTAGGGCGATGTTTGTTTCTGCATACTTCGCACCAAGGTAAGGTGACTTGCTTCAAAGGGATTGGAGCTCCAGAAGCCAAGTATTCATTGAATAGAGGAAATTGTTCCTTGTCATGGCCTTCTGATCTGCATCTGACACACCAAATGTCTTCTCTTTTATATTTTCCCTTGTCTTTCTTCATATCTTCAACCTGCAGAGACAAACTAGTTAGCTGACTCAAGATCTGGCTCATACCTGAGCTGGATTCTCCCATATGGGCTGATTCTAACTTCATGGCGATCTCCAACACCTCAAACTGTGAAGAAATATCATGTTGCATTAGGGGAACTCTGATGTGTGGTAGAAGGGCAGCAATGAACCATTCTTTGTTCTGTTCATCTGGGATTTGAAAAGTCAATCGGCATGTTAAGGTTTTGAATCTCTGATTGAATTCCCAAACAGGTTCGGCCACCTTCTGCTTGATCTCTTTCAACTCTGTGATACATTGTGACTTCGACTTGGGTTTCTTGAACTCTACAATTAGCACATTCTTAATCTTCTTTAGTTTCTTAGGTTGTGCAAGTCCTTGGACAAGCTTCATGTACCATCTCAGTGCATGATCTCTTAGAGTGGTACTAAACTGGGTTCTTTTGACAACTTCATCGGTGACATTTTTAATATTCCATACGGCTTCACATAGGAACCAGTGTTGGTCAGGATCTTCATATCCATCTCCCTTAAAGATAGGAAGCCTCATCTCATCTGCCATAGATCTTCCTTGGGTCTCTGACTGAGTATGTGGTGGACTACTATTGACAGTTCTCTAGGTACTCTAGTGATTGGGATTACTTTGATTGCTTAATACTACTAAATCAACAGGAGGGGTAACAATACTTACTTAGATGGTATGCATAGTTTTTGAGGTTTCAGGTTCTCCCCGGCGAAGCTCTTCAACTTCTCCTTCCTCTTCCCTAGCAGGTTATGAATATTCTTTGTTTATCAGATCTGCCTCTTCTCCATTGTAGAAACCCTCCTCCCTGTAGTTCTTATTAAATAGGTTTGCAAGGTGAACTTATCGAAACACTCTCCCACTACATGTATGTCCAGCTTCTATGTCGCCGTCGTTGTTCGAATTCTTGAACATTAGCCTTCCTAGATCCGACCAATCTATTGTATCTTCAATATGTTCTTCTCGTACAATAGCATCTTGATTCTCAGCTTCAAAAAATGAAATTTTTTTCCTCTGGGTCCCTTGGAGAAGTATCTTTTAGCTTGGTTGTATGATTCTATTCTATCAAAAGAAAACTCGGTGATGTACCCTCCAATGGTGCTATCAAACCAGTGATCTACTGCTCGTGATACGATGCTATCAACTCTTTTGACCTTCTTGATCAGCTCTGACATCCAAACCATAGGAGGTCTAGATCGGATCTCAAATTGGGTATCTGCTAATCTAGCTAGCCACTCATATAGCTCCTGATGGATTCCTAAAAAGAAAATTTCATGTATATCAGTAAAGATATATTTATCTAGCCAATCTTCTGAGCTAAGATTAGGGTTCTTGTTCTGGGCTTCAGTGAATTCCTTTTCTTGATCTTCTATCCACTTTTGAATCTTTGTCTTCGATGGAAACCACCTTGACATTCCCTTAAGAAAATTCCTGTCATGACAACGAAACCATTTGTTGGCACAGGGGAAGACCCAGGGTTCAACTCCAAGAGCGCAACAACAAGCTCTAACTATTGGCCCTTTTGGAAACACCTGTGAATTAGATGCATTCTCACCCGAAGTAGCTATGAGGGGGTTGTAGGACAGAGATGTCTATAACCAAAAGAAATGTCAAGTGGATCTAACACAAGAAAAACACAATGTTCATATATCACTTATCAGCTTAGATCTATTCTGCACATCTACTTATCAGATCTAAAGAAGTAATGCAATCATAGTATATCAATGACAGAGATAAAATACCAGTCACACACAACACTAAATATACATGGTTCACCCTTTCTCTAGGGATACGTCCACAAAACTGTGCTTATGAATTATTAAGATAAATCATATAGTTCTTATCTGCGCTCTCAGCTAGTAGATCTTCTTTCTCCTTCTCTCTTTCTCTCCTCTTCCTGCACACCCAATTGCAGGAGTTGACCTTCACACCCAGATGAAGATATTACAATACCAGAAGGCTCTCACACTCATCACTTCTCTCTCTCGATACAATACTCACTCACATCAACAATACAACTATATCAAGAACAATATCGTACCAACCTGACCTAGGTCCTTTAGACCTTTATTTATACATTACAATAGCTCACCGACAACCTTAGGCCTAAACCTAGGTGTCCAAAACCCTAGATACCAAAACCCTAGGTGTCTAAAACCCTAGGTCAACTTGACCCATATTTTCAGGGCTCCGCCAACCTATCTTTCCTTCCTTCTTGCGCGGTACTCCAAAGCATCCAACGGTGGATTTTGTTGCTTGTTGATTTGTCCATGATCCTTCTTCCTTGCTTATCTATAATTCTCGCTCTCCTCGTTCAATGACTTGATTTTCCTTACTTCATGTCATCTTTCCTGATCTTCTGCTCACTTCGACCTGGTAACAATTACTGTGTCTTCCGCGAAGTTCACATTCTCCCTTTTATTCCTTGATCTTCTCTTGCTTCCCTAACCAAGGGCCAACAGTGAACTTCAAAATCTTCGATCATCTCACATATGGTGCTATTTATGAAATGTGTGCCTTGGTCGCTCATCAAGACTCTTGGGCACCCAAACCTAGTAATTACTTGTTCAAATAAGAAGTGTGAAGTTGTCTCTATGCTGTAGTCTTTCACTAGTGCAGCTTCTGCCCACCTTGTTAGGTATTCCATCGCGGTGATGATGTATCTTGCCTCTGTTCTTTTGGATGGTGGGTTAATTGGTCCCACAAAGTCTATTTCCCATTTATCAAATTCTTGTAATGTCACTTGTGGTCATAACGATATCTCATCCCTTCTGTTGGGTTTTCTTACCTTTTGACAAACATTGCATCCCTGACAGTACTCTTTCGAGTCTCTGTGGATCGTTGGCCACCATAATCCTGCACAAAGTATTTTATGGGTGCTATATTTTCCTGCATAGTGTCCTCCTGCCAATCCCTTATGGGCTTCTGCTAAAATTATTGGTCGTTCATGCTCTAACACTTACCTTCGTAAAATTCTATTTGTGCCCATTTTATATAGATATCCTGCTATTAGTTGATAGTCAGTTGTGCAAACTACCAGGTTCTTCTTCTGTGCGGTGGTATATTCTTGCGACGTAGTACATGTTCTCAAGTACTGAATGATCTCTATGAAGTAGTCATCAACAATCTGTACTGAAAATAACTGGGCATTTAAAAAGTTATGTTCTAAGTTCGTGGGTTCTTCTCCATTTGTGACCCATGATAGGTGGTCAGGTCTTGCATTCAGTTTTCCTAGTTTGACTATTAGTTCGAAGTCAAATTCTTGAAATAACAGTAACCATCAATAGATTCTCCCCCCTAACACTAGCTTGTTGACTAGGTATTTTAGGTCTAAGTGATCTGTAAACATCTTAAAATGTTTTCCCAATAGGTAGTGTCTCAACTTCTGCAGTGCGTAAACCATAACTAGGCCTTATCTTTCTGCCATGTTATAATTATGTTCTAAGTATGATAGTTCTTTACTTGCGAATGCTATCGGGTGATCTAAGTCTCTTGCTCTTGGTTGCACTAAGATATCTCCAAGTGCTATCGTTGATGCATATACATGCACATGGAATGTCTTTCCCCAGTTTGGAAATACTAATATTGGTACAGTGACCATTTTTTCCTTCAGAGTATCTAGACCGTGTTTACACTCGTTGTTCCATTGGTACTTTGTATCCTTTCTTAGAATTTTTTCCATTGGTGATGTGATCTGCGCATATCCTTTGATGAATTTCCTGTAGTATCATGTGTGTCCTAACGTCGCTCGTAGCTGACAGACTGTTTTTGGTGTTGGTAAATTAACGATGACTGCGATCTTTTCTGGATCGACCAATAGCCCTTGTTTGCATACTATATGGCCTAATAGTATCCCAAATAGTATTCCAAATATACATTTATTTATGTTTAGTGATATCTGACACTGTCTGCATCATTCTAGCATCAAGCATAAAACGTCCACATGGTTTTTCAACATCGTTGGCAGCAGTGGGCATTCCTATGCATAATGTCCCGATTGCAGATAGTTGTGACATGTGATTGGTCCTCTGCCACGTCCAAAAAATCCTCTGGCTCATCCTCCTCCTCGTTAGCCTGCTCGGTCCCCTCTCGGTGCATTGTACTGTGGTGCCTGATTATACTATGTGGTATTATACTGGGGTTGCGCCAGGTTTTACTGCAACTATGCGTTATTGTATGGTTGCTACGTAGTATTGTACTATTGTTTTACAGTGTTGTATGGAGTTGGGGCTTGATTGAATTGTGGCACTGCTTGCCCAGTCATAATTTCGTCGTATACCCTGTATGCATCTGATGTTATTTCCTACATCAGCTCCATATTTCTGCAATATTTTTCGTCGTGGCCCACTGAATTACAAAAGGTGCAATAATAATTATTTAGAACTGTCTGGTACTTCTGCATCATCATGCAATGATAAGGGTCGTGACCCAGTTTCTTTCATATTTCGCACCATAATCCTCCCTTTGGTAGTAGGTTTGGCATGCTTGTTGCCATATACTACATGAATGTTGGGCATTTTTTCTTGTGGTGTCCTTCCATCCTGCATGTGGTGCACCAAACAACTTCTTGTTTGTCCTTTTTCTTACTCTGGTTCAACTGAAATGTTAGGTTCTTCAAATCCTACAATTCTTCAATAGTTGTGTCCATCTGCTGGTACTGGTTCTCTTCTAGATACAAGGCTTCCTGTAGAGCCTCAACCTGTGTCTGAAACTTATGTTGTCGTAAGGGATATTTTAGGTGTGGGAGTAGTGAGTTGACAAACAAGTGTCGGTGCTGCATCTCGGTCATAAGGCATTTTAACTTCCCCTTCAATCGCTTGAATCTCTGGTCAATTTCCCATACAGACTCTCCTAGTTTTTGTCTTATCTCGATCATCTTGTTCATATACTGATCCTCTGAGATCAGCTTCTAGAACTCATTAATCAATAGCTTCTTAATGTATGTCAGTGTCCCCGTCATCCTAGGGGCATTGTTCGTGTCTAGACTCATGTACTAGTCTAGTGCGCGGTCTCTTAGCGTGATCGCTAGTTGCACAAGTTTGGTATCTTCATTAGTGATCTATTTTTCTTCCCAGATCTTTGCACAAATGAACAAATTCTTCTTACGGTCTTTTGCTAATTCTCCTTGAAATTCTGGTAATCTGATAGTGGGATCGTGTCCTTCCATTCTAAATAATCAACTGCTACCTCCGTCACGTGGTGTAGATACTTGACTAGTACTACCTGAACTAGCTCCTCCAGTTGGTGCTTCTGCGGTAGATGCACTTCTTGTTGTCGGACTTCCTTTGAACTTCAGTTGTCTAAATGGTGGTGTTATATTTGGTGTATTGACCACACATGGGTTTATGGGTTCCACACTGAAATTAATATGGAAAGGATGGCTATCTTCTCCTCCATTTCTTGAGCCTCTTGTTTTCCTCTCATAGGTTGCACAGAGGATTTCCTGAATCTGCTCCACAGCCTGAAGATCCTCTACCTATTCCTCATCGCTTTTCAAGCCCTCCCTCGTGGATATGACTCTCTTCTTGGTATTCACCTTGTATTGGTAGGGTACTCTGCTACGCATCATTCCTGATGATGCCAAGATCCACTTAAGTTGGTCATCATCCATCAATATCGGGTCAAAGAATTCCTCCTCCTTCTTGCCTTTATCCTCACCTTTGTCCATTTATCCTCTCTCTGTTAGTGCTTCCCCCCTTCCCCCATGCACGCAGGGAAGTCTAGATGTTTGATTCCATTGTCATTACCCCTTTGTTATATAGTAGTATTTTAATAGAAGTATACAGTGATCGAATGTACCTTTTGCGGGGTCCGCATAGAAATTCCTGCTCTACTGCACTGTATGACTTCGTTGTGTTGACTGAAAAATCTGTGATGAAGCCTATCACAATATTTTCAAGCTAAAAGTCTACTGCGTGGGTGAATTTGTTGTTCACCTGCTGTAACTACTCAACCTGTAACCTCTCAACCTTAGTATCGACTCCTGTAGTAGGTGGGGAAAATCACAGAAAAAGACTTTGTGTAAATCCATAAACATGTATTTATCTAGATATTTGTGAGGTGTGATGCTAGGGTTTCTATTGTATTTCTGGGAAAACTCTAGCTTATTTGTTCTCAACCAGCCTTCGATTTCTGCTTTCGTGGGGTTCCACGGTATCAACATTCTCTTATAGTGTCTCAGCGGTATTCTTGTTTCACTCATTCTTTTCTCATGCATTCTATCTCATCTACTCATTCCTCTCTTGTTCCTCTTAACATGACAATGGAACCATTTGGTGGTTTAGCTGAACTGTTCTTCCTTATTACATGTGTTGTTGACCCAGGGTTCATATCTTTCATGGTACCAACAAATCCTAAAACTATCGGCCCTTCTGGTAAACCAGGAGGCAATAGAGTACACAAAATGCACTGCGCAGTCTCACCTGAGATAGATTTAAATGGGTGGTTGCAAGAATTAGGTGTTTATAGCCTAGGATTGAGTATGAGATATGGGATCTGTATTATGAACCATTTATTAGAACTTGTGTTACAAACTACTATTATTCTCTTTTATATTTTGACCTCCGTGGCATCTTTTCGTTATATCCCAACAACAATTAACCAAGCAATATAATAACTCATTCATTCATTAAACACAACGTTTAACTACTAAAAATATGAAAAATATATGCATGCATTCATCACATTACACAGGTATTACCGTGGTTCACCCCCTCCTAGGCTACATCCACAAATATTTGGCTCTTGGCTCTCTTATTATGGTAGTTCCACAATTCTCGTGCCACGCGCTTACAACTCTCCTCAGATGGGTAAGATCTATATGAGGTGAACTAGATCGCACTAAGCTCCTCGACCTGGGATCTAATCCTCAATATCTACCTTCTCTTCTCCGCTCTAGTTCAACCACTTTACAAAAGTAGTTCATCTAAAAAAGATTACATACGATATCAATCTCTACAAAATTAGCGGGCCAACCCTCTCTATGATACCTGCGTATCTATATATATATACATATATACATATATATATACATATATACATATACATATATACATATACATATATACATATACATNCTCAGATGGGTAAGATCTATATGAGGTGAACTAGATCGCACTAAGCTCCTCGACCTGGGATCTAATCCTCAATATCTACCTTCTCTTCTCCGCTCTAGTTCAACCACTTTACAAAAGTAGTTCATCTAAAAAAGATTACATACCATATCAATCTCTACAAAAGTAGCGGGCCAACCCTCTCTAT
>SNQJ01S0013059.1:25236-99920 GCA_010110895.2 Picea sitchensis | reverse complement strand
ATAAATATTTAATATAGAATTAAATGTTTATCATCGATCTGGAATGGAAATATTGAACCATCATATCATACTAAAGGAAAGAAGGTGGTCAACTTCGACGTTGATCACTTTGGCGATAAGAAGTTCAGAAAAACCAAGAATACCTGAAGGTTGGAGCCCTGAAGTCCCGAAGTGAATGAGGGTCATCAGATATGAGCATGGTGATTGTTGGATGAGGATAGGTGGGTCCAATGGCGTTCAACTTCGGTGTTGACCACTTCGGAGAAAAGGAGTCTGAAACATGTAATTTTACCCGAAGGCCAGAGCCCTGAAGTCCCAAAGTGAATGAGGGTTGTTGGATCAAGAATTGAGGTGAAAAATAGAACGTCTGATATAGAGTAATGATCCAAAGGAAAAATACATATGACATTCTAGGATATCCACATCATCAAGACCACGTTAGCAAGGACACGTGGCCCAATGAGATGGTGACAAGTGTCAAGGTCTAGTTGGCACTTTAGGTATACAAAAGTCATGAATCTAGGTGACACATGGAAGCCACTCATTCACTGCCACGTAAATAGTGGCGTTAGCAAGCCATGCCACTACAGGATCATAGCCTCCAGGGATATCAAACATCTCCTACCAGAAAACATACCCGCAATGTTGAAGGTCAAAGCCATGAAATAATGTTGGTCGTTGATTTAAGATTCTTAGGAATATTTCTCTGTCGTTGGATTAAGCCAGTGGAATAATATTAAGTCGTGACCAAAAAGGTAAGATCAATGGTTGATCAGAAATATGCCACTTTGGTTATAATTGGAACAAGGAAAAGAATGAATATCCGAGATTCAGGTCTGTTTCGAGAGTTAGCTTTATCGTTAAATGAAAAAGTGGAAATATAGGATAAACAACACCAACGTTATGAAGTCCTGAATCAAAGGAAATTCGTCCACTTATTGGATGATTAAAACATGTTTTTTGATCTAGATCATGAAAGAGATATAGTAGCAAGAAAATCCAGTTGTAAACCAAAAGGTAAGATCTACAGTGATGATCCTATTCGACACTTCGATGAAATCTAGAAGAAATTAATAAAATAACAAAACTCCCACAACTGCAAAGTACCAGAGGAAATGACAACCGTCCATCTCATGATTGAATCCCAACCATTGGATAAGGATAAGAAAATTGTGATAAATGAGTCCTTTAAAATAATGATTGGACCATTGATATGAAACCGTGATCAACGATGAAGATTAAAATTCGTGAATTGAAGTTTCTTAAGCTGTAACACTCTGGAAAATATCGCTTTGGTGATAACAAGAATTTGGTGAAAAGAAGAAAAATTATGGAGCTCTGAAGCCCAGATAACAAGGTCCCAACATTGGACGTATGGGGATAAAAAAAGGGGAGGGAAGAATTATGAAGCACGAAAGACGTTGTTCCAATGACATTCATATAGTAAGGTAAGTCGCTTAAAGAGGAAGCACAAATGGAGAATAAACCTGAGTTTACAAGCCCATGGTCATTTGAACATTTGGTTGAAGGAAGCACCTCATACATAATTCATTTCTTTAAACAGCTTAAGGTTTGTAGAGTAATTTGACAAATATTAACACCATATGTTGGCCCTTAACCAAGTTTTGGGAGATTCTTGGTCATATTGACCTATGTTGGGAGTTCAACAACCTTTCGAAGAGGGAGTGCAAGACGAAGCAGAGATCATGGGATCTCGGCCCACTTTTGGGTCCTTTTTGGGTTTTGGGGATAATGTAACGAGATTGGGATGTCGGCCTAGGGGTTTTACCCATGTTTAGGCTTATTTTGTAAAGTATAAATAGAAAGCTAAAAAATGTAGAAAGAGAATAAGTAGGCCAGTAAGCTAAGTGATAAAGGCTAAGTAATATTGTGGATTGTACGGGCTTTGTGCACTATGTGTAAGACTTGTAGAGCCGAGTGCAAGTCTTTTTGCGAGACTATAGAAGGATTCGTGTTGTAATGCAAGGAAGAAGGATCTAGCGAGCTGCACAGATATTTTGTCTTGTGCGAAGTAAGGGTTTTGAGTATCTATGCTTGTAACCGATTGACTAAAGACTATAAAGAATAAGAGTTGGTGGACATAGCCCCAGGGTGGGGGTGAACCACGTAAACGTTGTTTTGCCTTTCTTTGTTCTTGTCTTAATGTGTTTATGTATTCTTTTGCTAAGTTCTTCAAGACGACTAGATAGATCTAATTATGCTTAGTGCTAATGATACGTGAGAATATTCGATTTGATCCATATGAATGCGCTTAGTACTTGATCTGCTAGATCTGACCTATCTATTGGTGCTAAGTGCATAAGTACATTATAACAATGTGAATGTTGCAAAGCCCTGTTTTATCAACGAAGTGATTAATGATTATATATTGAGGAACTGACGGTGCTAATTGATTTATTAAGTAGTACAATCACAAATCTGTGTCCTAGCTAAGGTTGCAAACAACTGAGTCTTGCAACCACCCGTGCCTCTACCTCGGGTGAGACTTCATCTGCTTTGCAGGTGTTTCCAAAAGGGCCGGTAGTTAGAGCTTTGTTGCTGCGTTGTTGTAGCATTGAACCTTGGGTCTACCCCTGTGCCAACAAATGGTTCGTTTGTCGGGACCTAAAACTGTGATTGTTGGGAACTGATAAAGAAGAATCTTTGTGCAAAGATTCATCCTGAGATTGTGGAAGCTCTGTGCATAGATCTGTGCCCTAGCGTGCAATATTCTACTTGATTTATAAAGCTTTGTGCTAAAGAAATAAGCTCGATCTGAAGAAAGGAGATCGGATCTGAAGAAAAGAGGTAAGATCCAAAATATTTGTGCCCTAAGAAAGGTAAAAGTGGGAATTCTTGATTAAAAATATGTAATATATGTAAGCTCTATTCTCCAATAAAGGTAAGAATAGTTAAAAATTTTAGATCTGGAAGCTTTGTGTTCTGTAGAAGTAATATAAATATGAATATTTGTTTCTAGAGTATGGATCTAGGTGTGATTGATATGATCTATCCTAGCTTGAAACCTAGGGTATTAATAGATGAAATAAGATTTGATATGAGTAGATCTGATAAGAATAGTAAACGATATGTTATACCTATGCATAGAAATAATGTTTGGACTAACGAGTGGATGCAGGATCCTAGAAATAATTTGTTGTGAATTAGCTACCATGATCCTAGTGCGTAGTATAGAAGAGGATGGGGATCATTTGAAATAAAGAGAGGATTAACCCTCTGTTACAGTTGCAAAAGACCAGGACATCTAGTTAAGGAATGCCCTGGTGGAAGACCTAGTTGCCTTTGTTGTAAGGCTCTAGACCATGAAGTATTGGATTTCCCTGGAACGATTTCTAATCTTGAAAGAATGAATTTGAATCAAGAGAACCCTAAGGTGGATCCAAAAACTAAGATTATGGAAGAATACAAAAAATGATCCAAGCAAGCATTGCTACAGATGAAAGAAACCCAAAATAACCACCACCATGTCACATTATCAGATATATTCAAAGGAAACGAATGCATCGAAGCAAGAATAGGAGACTTTGACATTGACTATGTTCTAGATGAGGAAACACATGTGAATATCATGACAGAGAGAACTTAGGAAGCTATAGGAAGCCTTCTATGATTCCTTCATTAGGAGGACTAGGATTATTCAAAGGAAAACTGGTAAACCTGTGTGGATGGCTTGCCTAGATACCTATGACTATAAATGGAACTTCGATGGAGGAATATTTTGAGATTATTAAATTTTTTGAAGACCGTGCCCCATTTACCATGTTAATAGGAAAACCTTGGATTGATAAAGATCAATCCAGACGAAAGAAAGAAGAAGAAGTCTCGGAGCAGAAGAAACATGAGTTAAAATATCTCATGACCAGAATGATCGCACACTTGATCAAAGAACAGGAGAACAGATCGAAGCTATTTAACACTAGAAACCCAGATGTTGAAGCTACAAGAACATTAGAAGACTCACAGGAGACTGAAGTTCCTATCTCAGATAAAGAAGAGGTGTTACCCCTGAGTCCTAGGAGAGAATATCAACAATGCAAAGTAACTAAGACCACAGAAGATAAGAATCATAATGGAAAATGAACTACCAAGATAAATCTCACTAGAAAGAAGGCTAGAAAGAAAAGTAAGAAGAGAGATAAATTGCAGTAGGTTTCAGAGGGAACTTTGGAGACAAAACAATTGCAGAATTGGAGCTTCGTCAGGATATCAGAACAACGACACATGGCACTTCACCATGGTGAAGCAATATAGCCGTTAGGGACATTGTAATCGTTCGATCGATGCTATGAATGGGCATAAAGGCAATAAAGGTTCATCATCAGACCATTAGACCATGCCATAATGGATCAAAAAAGATTTAATGGAGGCTCATAACCATTGCAAGAGAACCATTGTCAAGTTACCTATTTATCTCATCGTGCCATGAACCGAGCACACTTTTTATAACTGAGAATTTTGAGCCCATAAAATAAGTTGCTATTGTATATAGTGAGCATTGCGCTCTTGCTGATTATTATAGTGCAGTATCTAAGCTAACTTGACCTGATATTATTAATCTCGAGCACGGATGTCTGACGAGCTCACCGCAGTTGAAGAATTAGTAACAAAATTACTCCTCGACTTGATGACTGAGAGAGTCATGTCGATGTATGAAGTTATGAAGGATTCATCTACAAGATCTATGCAAGAATATCTATCCACTACTCGAGCCGGACCATCCTGGCCAGCAGATGAAAAGTGAACTAAGCATGGAGATGATCTCGCGAATGCCAAGTTGATTCCAAGTATTTTATTTGCCTATCTACCACCCCTGAGCGACACAATAAATCGAGACAGTGTTCCCAGAGAGTTTGAGTACGCTTTGGTCACTGTGTACCTCTTGAAAGGGATACACGTAGTGCACGTACACCAATATAAGATCGCAGTGTTGAATTTTAGCGACTTCAACCTCGAAAACAAAAGGTATATAGCATGCTCACCCCACATAAGTATCTCATGAAGATTCCTCACTTCGGAAGGCACCAAGAAGTGAACGCATGCATCAAACTGCTATTGTCCTGCTACCATGGCAGATATTTATGGTAAAACCATCGTATCAAAGTGGATTCGATGTTGATCAATTGGATCATAGGGATAAGAATGCAAGGCCCTGAATCACAAGATTTCTACCCTAGAAAATCCATGGATCGCACTCTTGCACAAAATATTAAAGAAACCTATGGAGATGTTTAGAAGGGAACACGACGTTATAAGGTAGCCTCTATCCAGAGTGGTGCAGTGCACCTTGCCTTTCAATTGATCGCAGGAAAGTTAGTTTGCAAGAACCAACCCACCCAAGTCACTGGTTTCGTAGTCGACCTCGCAGGGAAGTGCACAGAAGGACTTCAGATGAATTGGGTGCAGTACCTGGTAAATCAGTTGGAATTGGACTACAAGGAAGCCCAAGATCAAGGGTATAAATTTCGCTTCAGTTGGCTATTGATCCTGATCACTTTCATTGCATGGGAGATGCCAAAAGGTGCGACCTTCTCGTACATCAAGGCCTTTAAACCTCTGGCCATGAAGTTCAGTACGCTATGGTACTCTAGAGACATGAACAAGAAATGGTAGTTGAATGTTGTGTTCCATGCATATTACAACCAGTTGAAGAAATACATCCATTCTAAGCCGTGTAATACCCGAACACTCTCCACCATTTCAAACCTTTAATGAAGTTCAGTGCGGACCACCATTTCATCTATATCACAGTGAGAGTTAACGAACACAAGGAATAGTTGCAGTCTTACTACAAGCTGACATAGGAGGACTTGGAGGAGATCACCAAGCATTGGTCGGTGGACCTCCTCATTCTAGTAGACCCTATGGAGATGTCCGACTTAGAAATTATAGAAGCAGCGCATGATACACCTGGACCTAGCAAGATAAAAAAGACTGAAGAGGTCCATGATTTAGACAATGCATCCGTGAAGACCTCTTCCATATTAGCAGATAAAGGAGGAGATGGTGGAGAGATAGATGGTGTAGAAGTTGAATAGAAGAAAGGAAAGGCTACACCGCCTAGAGACGAGAAGGACCCCTTGAAGAAAAGGAAGGTTTCCCCTCTAAAACCTTCTTCTAGGAATAAATCGAAAGAATCTATGACTAAAATGTAGACCACCCTCACCTCGGATGACTTCAACTTCATCATCGCAACACTGAACGATGTTTTGTTGGAGATAGCAGAAAAGAAAGAAGCTCAACAGGAAGAGATATATAGTTGGATCATGGTTGAACTCCAAGCAGTGCAACATACATTATATTCCAGCCACACAGTTTCTACTGTGCCTCTGTGAGAAGGAACAACAAAACTAGGTGATGACCCAGCTCAACTACACCACATCACTGATACAGTCGAAGCTTTCCTTCGACGATCTCAGGAAGAGATAGTGCAAGCCACCCAGTCTTTAGCACAAGCAAAAGAATACCTTCTAGAGAAGTGCAGTGCTACAGAATGGGAAAATATTTCTCTGCAAGCGAAGTGGGATGAAGAAAAATCTCAATTGCATAAAGAAAAGGAACAGTTTCTCGTCGAGCAACTCGAAGCAAAGGAAATGGTTCATAGAGAACTTCGCTCTGTGATAGTCATCGAAGTAAAGGATGAAGAGAGAGTTCCATAGCAGGTGGAACAACTCAAAGACGTAATTCAACAATTACAACAATGCATAGAAAACTTGGAACTCTGCACTGTGCCCGAGACCCCTCAAGATGTAAGAGACCAAAGGGAAGCAACTGCCTGCAACGTAGTTGACAGACTAAAAGCTCTTGCCTTGGAGTGCAAGAAGTTGAGTAACCATAACGCCCAGACATATGAAAACCTCACTGAGAACCCGGAGTTATAGGCATTGGAGTTGCAGCATCAGGAAGAAAAGCAACATGCAAACACACTATAGGCACAGCTAAAATCCCTATCAGTTGTAGACAGAATGAAGCGATCTCAGGAGCAACACACTGCCCAGCAGCAGATCCATATGATTCAAAGAAGAGTGATGGAAGTTACTCAATGGCTTCAACTAGTACAAGATAAGGCATGGCAATTATTCACAGAGGTTGAAATCCAAGGAGCAGAGCTAGAACAAGTCGTTAACGCAAGAGAACAATGCCTAGAAGGACCAGTAAATTATGCAGTGATCCAAGAGCTCACTGAGCAAGAGGCCATTGCACAAAAATAGGTTGAAGCATCTCAAGCCAATATTGAGGCCTTCAAAGCAGAACTGATTAGACCAGAGTGACTCAGGATGAGTCACAGGTGAGTGTCGGGCGCCTGTTGGCCCTTGACCAAGTTTTGGGAGATTCTTGGTCATATTGACCTATGTTGGGACTTCAACAACCTGTCGAAGGAGGAGTGCAATACAAAGAAAATATCATGGGATTGCGACCCACTTTTGGGTCCTTTTTGGGTTTTGGGGATAATGTAACGGGATTGGGTTGTCGTTCCATGGATTTTACCCATGTTTAGGCCTATTTTGTAAATTATAAATAGAAATCTAGGCAATGTAGAAAGAGAATAAGTAGGCTGGTAAGCTAAGTGATAAAGGTTAAGTGCTAGTGTGGATTGTAATGGATTTGTGCATTCTATGTAAGACTTGCAGAGATGAGTGAAATTCCTTGTGCGAGACTGTAGAAGGCTTTGTGTTGTTACACAAGGAAGAAGGATCTAGCGAGCTGCACAAATCTTCTATCATGTGTTGAGTAAGAGTTTTGAGGCTTTGTGCTTGTAACTGATTGACTGAAGACTATAAAGAAGAAGAGTTGGTGGACGTATCCCCAGGGTAGGGGAGAACCAGGTAAATGATGTGTTGTCTTGATTTGTTCTTGTCTTAATGTGTTTATGTCTTCTTTTGTTAAGTGCTTCAAGATGATTAGATAGATATTCTTATGCTTAGTGCTAATGATATGTGAGAATATTAGATCTAATCCATATGAATGTGCTTAGTGCTTGATCTACTAGATATGACCTATATATTAGTGCTAAGTGCTAATGATATGTGAGAATATTAGATCTAATCCATATGAATGTGCTTAGTGCTTGATCTACTAGATATGACCTATATATTAGTGCTAAGTGCTTAAGTACGTTATAACAATGTGAATGTTGCAAAGCCCTATTTTATCAATGAAGTGATTAATGATTATATATTGAGGAACTGACGGTGCTAAGTGATTTATTAAGTAGTACAATCACAGATCTGTGTCCTAGCTAAGGTTGCAGACACCTGAGTCTTGCAACCACCCCTACCTCTACCTCAGGTGAGACTTCATTCGCTTCGCAAGTGTTGCCAAAAGGGTCGTTAGTTAGGGATTTGTTGGTGCCCTATTATAGCATTGAACCCTGGGTTTGCCCCTGTGTCAACGCCATAACAATACAAAGAGCCAATAAAATCTCGAATATGATATGTTGGTGAACTGGGGATGCATTAGAATCATGGGAATGATATAATGAGTCGATCCATACCTATGATCAACTCACGAGGACAAAATTTGAATCAATATTAGTCTTCTGATTAAATTTAGAAACTTACACGATAAATTAATGAATAAAAGGAAAATATTATTTATGTTAAAATTAAATGAAGAGGTGCAATGGTTCATGTCAAAAAAACACAATGGTTGAATCCTATACCTATTGAAATACTATATAAACTATAAGTGGTGGTGAATCCAGGGTGTCTTGGTGGATATAAGTAAATACACACACACACACACACACACATGATGGATTGAATGAAAGTTCATTCTATCAGGTTGGTGCCCATTTACAAGCTAAGTCTTGTCATGAGAGTTGGATTCCTCACATCTCAGATGGATGTGATATCAACAAGCTGGGTCTTATTATGAGGGTTGGATTCCTCATTTCTGAGTTGGATTTGAGAACTACAAGCTAGGTCTTGCATTAGAGAGTTGGATCTCTCATATTGAGTTGAAGTTGAAGATATTAAGGATTGATTTTACTTGTATTCATTCAAGTTAAATAAATAAAATAATGGTATTTTATCTACTTCATATAGTTTGTTTTATACATGTTTATGAATAATTAATTGAGCTGCATATATCTTATTCAATTAATTCAGTTAATCTATGAAAGTGTGAAAAACAATCAAAAGTTACAGACACTAATTCAACCCCCCCACCTCTTATTGTCAGTGTATATTTCAACAATTTTTATCAAAGTGGGTGCCTTCAACACATTTTAAACACTAGAAGGTAGACTATGAAGAAATGGATGAACAAATAACTCTCTCCAAAAATGAAGCTCCTTTATTTGATGGAACATACTACTCTTCATGGAGGGAAGGAATGAAATGGTATCTGAAGTCAAGAGGATCTAGTATTTGGGATTTAGTAGTATCTAAACCTTCGTACTCAACTACCTCAAACAACAAATCCAAAACTGCAAAATAAGTAAAGAAAAGTAATTCAATATCATTAAAGGCAATACATAATGAACTATCATACCAATTCAAAGAAAATATGGGACATTGCACCTCTGCTAAAGCACTATGGATCCAACTAGAGAATTCTTATCAAGATAAAGAACAAAACAAATAAATGGAGAATTCCAATCAGTTTATAGAACAAAACAAAAAAATGGAGAAATGCAATCAGATTAAAGAACAAAACTCATAAATGGAGAACTTCTATCAAAATAAAGAAAAAGACACAGAAAAATAGAGTTCCTATCAAATCAAAGTGAAAAACATCAAAGAAGAAAATACCATCAAGTATTTCAAGAAATCCACTGTCATCAAAGAAGACAACTCCATTAAGGAATTGATGCATACCTCATCTATCACTAAAGAAAAACTACAAAATTTTAAGAGTGATATTACAACTGCAATAGAAAATATTTGTATGGAAACATGAAATGGAATACATTTTAAAATTCCTCTGGATACTCTTGAAAATCTAGAATACACAACCATGTGCACTCTAGAGGAACTGGATAAATTTCAAAAGAGATATATGTTGCTACTACAACAATTAGATTAATCTAACCATGAACAAAATGAACAAAATATTCAACTAGAAGATAAAGAAGAAGAAATCAAATCAAGACCGAAGTTGTTAATCTAACAAAAGAAATGGAAGAAATGAAGACACATGACAAAAAAATCAAATAAGTACTAGAAGAGACAAAATAAATGGCCATTTGTCTAAAAATTCAACTTGAAGAAGCTAATAAAAATGAAGAAGCCCAAAAGATCCATTTAACTAAAAGGGAAGAATCATGTCACATGTTGGAATTGGAAATTATTAACATCAAAAAGATAAATAAAAGTACTAATGCAGATCTAATGACTCAAATTGAAGAAGCTAAGAAAAATGAAGAAGAACAAAATATCCAATTAACTAAAAAGGAAGAATCATTCCACACATTGGAATTGGAATTCATCAACCTCAAAAAGATTCAGCTAGAAAACAAGGAAGAAATAAAAAGATTGAAGAATGAAGTTGTTGATCTAACAAAAGATATAGAAGAGTTGAAGACATATGAAAAAACCAATAACTACATAGAAGTCTTGGATGATACAAAATAAATGGTCATCAATATAAATACTCAACTTGATGAAGCTAAGGAAAAAGAAGAAGCCTCGAAGATTCAATTGACTAAAAAGGAAGAAACATGTCACATGTTGGAAATGGGAAGATCAATGAAAAAAAAACATGTACAATAATTAGAGAAAAAAAGGAAGATCGCCTTGGGGAAGAAGTAATTTGTGATCATGGTTGATCATGATAGGATCAACAATGATCCTATGTTCCTAAATATTTAGAGGAGTTAGCGCATTTAAGTGAATTCAAAACAAAGTTTTGTAGATAGAGAAATATTGTGCAAAAAGACTTCAAGAGATTGTGACCGTTGATCAGGGATAATTCATCTAATCACTGGTGGAAATAGGGTCGAAATATCAACCATTGATCGAAGCCAAGTGGAAGGATAGAGTAAGTTTCGACACTTCGCCACTTCGGTGATTACTGGAGACAAGGAAGAATCCACGAAATCCCGAAGTCACGAAATAAATTCCAACCATTGATCAAGAAGGAGATTCAGATGAGTTCTCAACCGTTAGATCAATATTTAGTCTAGAATTAAACATTGACCATCGATCTGGAATGGAAATGTTGAACTGTTAGATCGTACTAAAGGAAATAAGTCGGTCAACTTCGACGTTGACCACTCCAACGATAAGAAGTTCAGAAAAACCAAGAATACCTGAAGGTCAGAGCCCCAAAGTCCCAAAGTGAATGAGGGTCATCAGATATGGGAAATGAACGGTGACCATTGGATTAGGATAGGTGGGTCCAATGGTGTTCAACTTAAACATTGACCACTTCGGAGAAAAGGAGTCTGAAACATGTAATTTTACCCGAAGGCTAGAGCCCCAAAGTCCCGAAGTGAATGAGGGTCGTTGGATCAATAATTTGTGTGAAAACTAGACCGTTCAATATAGAGTAATGATCCAAAGGCAAAATACATATGACACATCAGGAGATCCACGTCAGCAAGGACACATGGCCCAATGAGATGGTGACAAGTTTCAAGGTCTAGTTGGAACTTTAGGTATGCGAAAGTCATGAATATAGGTGACATGTGGCAGCCACTCATCCAGTGCCACATCAATAGTGATGTCATCAAGCCATGTCACTCCAATATTATAGCCTCTGAGATATCAAAATTCTCCTACGAGCAAACATACCCAAAGCACCGAAGGTCGAAGTCACAAAATAACGTTGATCATTGATTTAAGATTCTTAGGAATCTTTCTCGATCATTTGATTAAGCCAATAAGATTAAGTCATGATCGTTGGATTAGTCAATGTGATCAAATAAGTATGAGGTGATCTAACCATTGAAAAAAAAGGTAAGATCAACAATTGATCAGAACTCCTCCACTCTGGCTATAATTGGAACTAAGGAAATGCATGAATATCCCGCAGTCAGGTCTCTTTCAGAAGTTATCTTGACCATTGGATGACAAAGTGGAAAGATAGGATAAACAATGAAAAATTTAGGAAGTCTTGAAGCAAAGGACAATCATCCTCTTATTGGATGATTAAAAATTTTCCGTTAATCTAGATCATGAAAGAGCTACAAGAGAGAGAAAATCTAGTCGTAAACCAAAAGGTAAGATCTACGATGATCAATCTATTCGACACTTCAACGAAATATAGAATAAATTAATAAAAGAAAAATAATCCAGAAGATGTGAAGTATCAGAGGAAATCTTAACCGTCCATATCACGATTGAATCCCAACCATTGGATAAGGATATGAAAATTGTGAGAAATGAGTCCTTTAAAAGAATGGTCATACCATTGATCCAAAATCATGATCAACGATGAGGATTAAAATCCATGAATTTAAGTTGCTTGAGTTGTAACACTCTGGAATATATTTCTTTGGTGATAACAAGAATTTGGTTAAAATAAGAAACGTTCTAGAGCGCCGAAGCCCAGAGAACATGGTCCCAACATTGGACATATGGGGGCTAAAAAAAAAAGGGAATAATTTCGAAGCACGAAAGATGTGGTTCCAGCAACAATCATATAGTAAGGTAAGGAGCTTAAAGAGGAATCACAAATGTAGAATAAACCCAAGGTTATGTTCCCAAAGTCATTTGAACATTGGGTTGAAGGAAGCACCTCATAGAAAATTCATTTATGTAAACAACTTAATGTTTGTAGAGTAATTCGACAGAGATTAACACCATAATAATAGAGAGAGCTGGTAAAATATTGAATATGATTTGTTGGCAAATTGGGGATGCAAAAAAATCATGGGAACAATATAATGAGTCGATCCATATATGTGATCAACTCATGAGGAAAAAATTTGAATCAATATTAGTATTCTAATTAAATTGAGAAACTTACACGATAAATTGATGAATAAAAGGAAAATATTATTTATGTTAAAATTAAATGAAGAAGTGCAATGGTTCATGTCAAAAATACACAATGGTTGAATCCTATACCTATTGAAATACAATATAAACCAAAAGTGGTGGTGAATCTAGGGTGTCTTGGTGGATATATATATATATATATATATATATATATATATTGGATTGAATGAAAGTTCATTCTATCAGGTTGGTACCTCTTTACAAGTTGAGTCTTGTCATGAGGATTGGATTCCTCACATATCTATTGGATCTAAGATCAACAAGTCAGGTCTTGTTATGAGGGTTGGATTCCTCATTTCTCAGTTGGATTTGAGAACTACAAGATGGGTATTATATCAGAGAGTTGGATCTCTCATATTCAGTTGAATTTGAAGATATTAAAGGATTGATTTTACTTGTATTCATTCAAGTTAAATAAATAAAAGAATTATAATTTATCTAATTCATACATTTTGTGTTATACATGTTTATGAATAATTAATTGAGATACATATATCTTATTCAATTAATTCAGTTAATCTATGAAAGTGTGAAAAATAGTCAAAATTTCCAGACACTAATTCACCCCCCTGTATCAGTGTTAGTGTATGTTTCAACAGGCAGGTGGCTAGTTGATGATTTTAGAGTCAACAACTAGCGACTCCACAGGGAATTCAAATTTAAATTTGGATGGAACTTGAGAACATTTGTTTTTTCTTTCTCATATCTCATGAAAATATTAAAATTTTAATCTGATATGATCTTCTAGAAAATAACATGGAGGGAAGAACAAGAAAGAAGAAACGAGAATAGCTATTACTTCGTGAATTAAGAAAAAAATTCTTGTAGGTTTGACAATTGCTACATAAGTAGTATTATGGAACCAAGGAGGCCATCTATCTCTTTCTACTCTTATAGATTTGCAATATTGAAATAATGTGTAGTTGACATGGAAAGCAAATAGCCTAAAATAAAGCAAGCAATCAAAAGGAAAAAGATGAAGAGAAATCAGGTATCAAAAATGACTATGAAAAGAAGGAAACAACTAAGAAATAAGAAACAAAACAAGAAATAAAATATATACAAAATAATATCTACAAGAAGCATTAAAATAAGTCAATTAAATCAATCTGGCTCAACATAATTATTTAAATGTGAGCCATGCGTTGTGAATGAAAACAAACTATATTTCATGTCTTTAAGAAAATAACAGTTATTACCTATGACAAAGTAAATTTTATATGGACCTAGCCACAACTTTTGAAACTTGGAATGTTTTCCTTTATCGGCATGATCCACACCCCAAAGAAATACCTTGTCATCAACTTTGAAAATAATAGATTTAGCTTTCTTATCAAAATGATTTTTAATTGTTTGTTGCCTTTTCTTTAATTTTTCTAAAGCATGCTTTGTTTGTTCTTCTAAAGAAAGAAAAACATTAATTATTTGGGAAATATCAGATGAATTTAATTCTTCAGCCTTTAATGCTAATCTAAGTGAGGTGATGATGCAGGAGCATCGCCAACGTCAAGCGAGCGTGGGGCAACCACAACACATTTTGAGCACATGATACATTATTTAAAAAAAATTGGGAGATTGGATGTGCCAAACTTAAATGTGATAGTTGAGAGGCATACTAATAGATTGTAATCAGACCTTGAGTGACCCGCTCTCGTCTGAAGGACTAAGAAGGCATTTATGTTAGTAGGTAGCTTTAATCCATAGATTAGACCGTTTAGAATGAGAGAGGGAAAACGGAATATAGACACCCTCATTTTTTGTATTGTAACATTATGGTGAAGAGTAGGAGAGCATAGAGGAGAAATAGAGAGAGTTGTGTAGTAGACTCCATGTACAGAAGTTCTGAACTAATACGAGAAAGTTGTGATTCAGACTCATGGTGTTCATATATTCTCTGTGTATGCATATTTGAATGTTATGCTCATGAATGTTCTACTCTTTCTATTGTACATTTGCTTTTATGCTATGTATGAATGATTTCTTGTTGAATGTTTGAAATCAGAGAGAGAGAGAGAGTAAGAGGAATGATTTTCAATTGGTTCTCTATCTGAGTAAGAGTTCCTGCAAGGAGTGTAGTTGAATTTTTCGCAAGGAGTGAGTTGACAAAGGGTTCAGAGGTTTTTATCTGAAAGCTCGGACTAGATAGCTTTTGTTCTCATTCCCACAGAGGTGCAGTCAGGCACAGGAACCGTGCAAGGAGTGTGCAGGCCGAGGAAAATCTCAGAGTTTCGAACTTGAGAAAAAGTATTGAGAGACTATTGCTGCAGCGTGTGTGTAAGGTCGAAGAGTGTTCAACACTTCAAGTGTTTGGAGGTTTCCGCAAGGAGTGAGTGCAAGGGTCTTCTTTAAGACTTGAAGTTGTGAGAAATCTCAGGAAGGATAAATCCTTTGAAACTATTGAAGGCAGTACAAGAAGTTGGTGCAATTGAGTGATTAGAAGGCATCGGAAGTTTGTGACACAAGTGGATAAGTCCGAGGAAGAATCCTTGGTTCACTTCGCAGAAATCGTCAGAGGGAAGAAACAGATGGTCAAAATTATCTGTAGAGAATTAGCGAAATCCCGTCAGCCATCCGATCCGACAAAGAAGCGAGGAGGTTATGACTGGGTTGCCAAGGTGAAATCTTAGAATATGGTGAACCATTGGATCTTCACTTAGATACCTATCAGCCGTCTGACCCGACAAGAGTTGCACGGGGTTTAAACCCTCTCAAGTCGAGTGAAGGTTCTGAAAGGTATCGAGATATTGAGGTGTTGGAGTTCGGAATATCGGAAGTCCTGTGGACAAGAGATCGGGTAAATCCACGGTGAAAACCCCAAAACAATTCAGAACCATCCATCTGTTGAGACACGTGGTAGGGATCAAGAGTCATTGGCATCTCAGAAGTCTAGAGACCAAGATTCCGAGACCTTTTGAGTCCCGAAACAATGAAAGGATCACAGTCGTGGATCTAAGGAAGGACGCGTGTCGCGTGATCATCCAAATCAGAGATTCGGGCACCGAGACTCACATAAGTGAGCGGGTTGAATTTGCATTTGGCGAAGTCTGAGGTTTGATCTGAACCGTCCATCCATTTGGGATGCGTGGTGAAAATATGAGAAGTCAGGGTTCGACATTTCATGGATCCTGAAGACAAGAAACATCCACATTTCGGAATTGCGAAATCCAAAATCCAGATAAGTTGGAAAGCTCCATCGGAAGGGGGGGCAGTTGTCACCATATCGGGAAATCAAAATTCGAGAGATCGGAAGAATCAAGGACAAATGCATTTCGGCATTTGAAACCCTAAAGTCACGAGGGAGATCTGGAGTCTTTGGTTTAGTAGACGATCATGGTCGTTGATCGTGTTTACGGTGGAAGGGGTTCCTAGTTGACATCATATCGGGATTCGGAGCATTGGGGATCCTGAGGACAAGGGGTCAAATACATCTCGACATCCGAAAGCCCAAAATCCTGAAAAGAGGTAGGAGTGTGGTCATACAAGGCAAGGTTGTGTGGACCAAAAGTCTATCCCGGAGATCGGGAAGCCGAAAAGACAAAGTTGTGACATCGGGATTTCGAAACCCCGAAGCCCGAAATTCCATTAATCTGTTGTGAAGAGAACAACGATTGGGCCTAGAGGCTGCGAGGAGAAGAAAAGACCTGTGGGTCAATTTTAATAGATATTCCAGTGGATAATTGAAGGAGCCACTCCGACTCGAGGGTAAAATTTGAACTATCCTTAAGACCGGGAGGTCAGCGCAGAGGCCTTTTCCAAGGAAGAGGGTGAGAGCCTACGTTAGGTGTGGTATCAGAGCCTAGAAAGGTTTCTTTTCCTTCTGTAGCAGAGAAAAGAAAAATTCACCATGCCACCAAGAAGAAGGGACATGCAAACACCCGATCCGCCAGAGGAAAGGGAAATACCAAGAAGAAGAGGTAGGCAGATGCCTGACCCAACCATGGCAAGAGAAATGTCTGATTTATGCGCCAGACTTGAGGACATGGAGATAGCACAGAGATGCACATTCGGTATTGGGGATCTTAGTGATTCCGAAAGCGAAGTGGAAATTGAACATGAAGAAGAATAAGTTGCAGCTGAAGATGCAGCAAACAAACATTTGATTAGGGCGTTTTCAAGAATGGGTGCCAGGGGAAAAATGAACATTCCAGTTTATGAGGGAAACCTGGATGTTGAAGAGCTTCTAGACTGGATTAGAGCTCTAGACACTTACTTCGACTACGAAGATGTCGACGAAGACAAGAAGGTCATACATGCTGTCACAAGACTAAAAGGACATGCAACATTGTGGTGGGATGAACTACAAGCTGACAGACACTGCAAAGGCAAGTAGAAAATCAAGAGTTGGGATAGAATGATCGTGAAGATGAAGGTAAAATTCATCCCCAGAGATTACCAGATCACTTTGTTCAGGAGGATGCAAAACCTAAGACAGAAGATGATGATAGTGAAAGAATACACTGAAGAATTCTACAGGTTGAACATCAAGGTAGGTCATCAGGAGAGCGATGATGAATTTTTTTTCAGATATCTAAATGGCCTGAGATATGAAATTCAAGATGAGATGAGCATGGTAACCATCCGAACGGTGGAATATGCTTATCATATGGATCTAAAGGCTGAAGAGAAGCTGAGCCGAAAACAGGGTCAAAGAGGCCGAGGCAGAAGTCGAGCCAGGGGCAAATCAGTTGTCCAAGATAAAAATCAGAAGCCCAAGGAGGACTGGAAGAAACCTCAGGCTCAAATTGAAAGAGGTGGGACCTCACAGCGAGGACAATATGCTGAACAGAGAGGGAAACATACCGAACAAAGAGGAGATTATGCTGATAACAACACTTTTCCTCGTACCAGAGGTAGAGGAAGAGGAAGGGGTGGAGTAATAACATGCTTCACATGTGGAAAGAATGGGCACAAGTCTTACGAGTGTCCAGATAAAAATAAGGAGAGTGGAGAAACTCACATTGCCAAATCACAGAGGTGAGATGTTGAGGCAGAAGACATTGAAGGCGGAAGATCACTGATAATGCGAAAATTTATTTTGACACCAGAGAAGGAGGTGGAGAGTTCAATCCAGAGAAACAAACTTTTTCGGACTGCTTTCAAAACCAAGGACAGGGTATGCAAGGTCATTGTGGACAGTGGTAGCACAGAAAATCTCGTTTCAACATAAATGGTAGAAAAGATGGAGCTGGAGACGATTGAACATCCAAGTCCATATAGAGTTTCATGGCTACAAAAGGGACATCAAGTAAATGTCACTAAACAATGTTTAGTTGAATTTAAGATAGGAGGATATAATGATAAGATACTCTGCAATGTTATTGCTATGGATGTTTGTCATTTATTGTTGGGTAGACAGTGACAATCTGACAGAAATGTGATTCATGATGGGAGGATGAACACATACACCCTAGAAAATAATGGGAGAACTCCTATGTTGCTTCCAATCAAAGATAAGGAAGTGAAACCTGAAGTAAGTAACACTGTACTTCTCATGAGTGGGAAAGAAATCCTTAACGAGTTCAAGAAGAAGGAGGAACCACAATTCATTGTAGTCAGGAAGCCAATGATTGTTTTGACCAGCACAAGAGTGGATGATCTACCAAAAGAAGTTCAGGAACTGCTGGAAGAGTTCGCTGACATAGTAGTGGATGAACTACCTCGTTCATTGCCACCAATTAGAAGTGTGAGTCACCATATTGATCTCATACCTGGAGCCAGTTTACCAAACAAAGAAGCGTACAGATTGATATCACAGGAGAATAAAGAAGTCAAAAGACAAGTCCAGGATTTGTTGGACAAAGGGTTAGTTAGAGAAAGCTTGAGCCCATGTGTTGTTCCAACAGTACTCAGTCCAAAGAAATATGGAGGCTAGAGGATGTGTACTGATTCAAGAGCAATTAACAAGATAACCATCAGGTATAGGTTTCCATTGCCAAGGATGGATAATCTGATGGATTTCTTAAATGGAGCAAAATATTTTTTGAGGATTGATTTGAAAAGTGGATATCACCAGATTCGTATGAGGGAAGGTGATGAATGGAAAACAATGTTAAAGACTAACGAAGGGTTGTATGAATGGCTTGTTATGCTGTTTGGCTTAACAAATGTGCCAAGTACCTTTATGAGGTTGATGAACAATGTCCTGAAGGAATTCATCAGGAAATTTGTCATTGTGTATCTGGATGACATACTGATTTTCAGTAAAACAAAGGCAGAGCATCTGAAACACTTGGCTAATGTGATGAAGAGATTACAGCAAGAGAAGTTGTTAATAAACGTGAGGAAATCCTCATTCATGAAGACAGAGCTCATTTACTTGGGATTTCTTATTTCTGCAGATGAGTTGAGGATGGATCCAGATAAGGTGGAAGTAATCAAGAATTGGCCATCACCAAAGAGTATATTTGAGGTGAGGAATTTTCACGGATTAGCTAGTTTCTACCGAAAGTTCATCAGGAGTTTCAGTGGAATTAGTGCACCGATGATGGATAGAGTGAAGAAAAGACACAAGTCTTTTCACTGGAAAGAAGAGGCTAAGAAGAGTTTTAATATGTTGAAGAGGAAGATCATGGAGCAACCAGTTCTGATGTTACCATATTTCAAAAAGACAATTTAGGTGAAATGTGATGCAAGTGGATTTTCAATAGGGGTAGTCCTGAGTCAAGAGGACCGGTCGATAGCATACTTCAGTGAGAAGCTGAATGAAGAAAAGGTGAAGTATTCCACATCTGACAAGGAGTTCTATGCTATCATCCAGGCATTGAAGAAATGGAGGCATTACTTGATTCCCAAAGAGTTTGTCTTATACAGTGACAATCATGCACTGCAGTTTGTGACTCAATAGGAAAAGTTAAATAAGAGACATGTAAAATGGGTTGAATACATGCAGAACTTTACTTTTGTAATTAAACATATTTCTGGAACTTCTAACAAAGTTGTTGATGCTTTGAGCAGGAAATGTTTGTTGTTGCAGGAGTTCAGAGTCAAAACATTGGGTTTTGATGACCTCAGGGACATGTACAAGGATGATTCGGATTTCAAGGAGGCGTATGGAGTAGCTGAGAATTCAATCCTTAGAGACAGAAGTCAATGGATAGAATGCATGATCTAGGAGGGATTACTATTTAAGGGTAATCAACTTTGTATTCCAAAATGCTCCATGAGGGAGAATTTGTTGAAAGAGAAACATAGTGGAGGATTGGCAGGACACTTTGGTCATGACAAGACATTCACAAAATTAAATGAGTCATATTTTTGGTCGGAAATGCGGGTAGATGTCAAGAGGTTCATGGACAGATGCAGAATTTTCCAGCATTCAAAAGTAAAGAGGTAGAATGCAGGTTTTTATCAACCATTTCCAATACCTGAGAGGCTGTGGGATGCAATCAACATGGATTTTATATTGGGTTTGCCAAGAACACAAAGAGGATTTAACTCAATATTTGTGGTGGTGGATAGATTTTCCAAGATGGCACACTTCATTCCATGTCAGAAAACCAGTGATGCAACTCACATTGCGAATCTGTTTTTCAAAGAAGTCATTCGACTTCACGGATTACCAAGGAGCATAGTTTCGGATCGAGACACTAAGTTTGTGGGACACTTTTGGAGGACCTTATGGAAGAAGCTGGGAACTAACTTGTCGTTTAGTTCATCTTATCATCCTCATACGGATAGACAAACATAAGTGGTAAACAGAAGTCTGGGAGTTGCTGAGAAGCCTGGTGACAGAACACCACAGCCAATGGGACAACATATTACCACAGATGGAGTTTGCTTATAATGATTCAATCAACAGAAGTACAGGGCAGAGTCCGTTTCAGATTTTCCATGGCATACAACCGAGGGGAATTTCTGAATTGAGAGATTTAGAATAGAATGAAACTAGGAGTGCTAGTGCAGAATATTTTGCAGAGGCGATGAAGGAACTTCACAACCAGGTGAAGGAGCGTTTACAGAATTCAAGCCAGGATTATAAGTGAAGAGCAGATCAACACAGGAGACAACTTCAGTTTGAGGTTGGTAATTTGATTCTGGAACATCTGAGAAAGGAAAGGTTCCCGAAGGGAACATATAATAAACTGAATATGAAGAAGATTGGACTGTGTAAGATCTTGAAGAAATTTGGGGCAAATGCTTATGAGATTGAATTACCCGATGGAATTGGAATTTCTTCAATATTCAATGTCTCAGATTTGTACCCATACAAAGCTGAGGAAGCAGGAACAAATGATGAACAATTAGAGGTTCAATGGAAAAAGCAGATGACAGTTGCAGAAAAGCCGCAGATGGAGTGCATACTGGACAAAAGGGTCGACAAGAAGACCAGACGAAGGGAATACTTTGAATACTTGGTCAAGTGGAAAGGACATCCAATTGAAGATGCCAACTGGGAGAATGAAGCAGAGATTCAGAATCATGGACAGACCGTGCGAGAGTTCATGGACAAGATCCCATGAAAATTTTCAAGTGAGGGAATATGATGCAAGAGCATTGCCAACGTCAAGCGAGCGTGGGGAAACCACAACACATTTTGAGCACATGATACATTGTTTAAATTTTTTGGGGAGATTGGATGCGCCAAACTTAAATGTGATAGTTAAGGAGAGGCATACTAATAGATTGTAATCATACCTTGAGTGACCCACTCTCGTCTGAACGACTAAGAAGGCATTTATGTTAGTAGGTATCTTTAATGCATAGATTAGATAGTTTAGAATGAGAGAGGGAAAACAGAATATAGACACCCTCACTTTTTGTAATGTAACATTATGATGAAGAGTAGGAGAGCATAGAGGAGAAACAAAGAGAGCTATGTAGCAGACTCCATGTACAAAAGTTCTGAACTAATATGAGAAAGTTGTGATTCAGACTCATGGTGTTCATATATTCTCCGTGTATGCATCTTTGAATGTTATGCTCATGATTTTTCTACTCTTTCTGCTGTACATTTTATTTTATGCTATGTATGAATGATTTCTTATTGAATGTTTGAAATCAGAGAGAGAGAGAGTAAGAGGAATGAGTTTCAATTGGTTCTCTATCTGAGTAAGAGTTCCTGTAAGGAGTGAAGTTGAATTGTCCGCAAGGAGTGCATTGATAAAGGGTTCAGAGGTTTGTCTCTGAAAGCTCGGAATAGATAGCTTTTGTTCTCATTCCCACAGAGGTGCAGTCAGGCACATGAGCCATGCAAGGAGTGTGTAGGCCAAGGAAAGTCTCAGAGTTTCAAACCTGAGAAAAAGTATTGAGAGACCGCTATTGCACCGTGTCCACAAGGTCGAGGAGTGTTCAACACTTCAAGTGTTTAGAGGTTGCCTCAAGGAGTGCGTGAAAGGGTCTTCTTTAAGACTCGAAGTTGTGAGAAAGCTCAAGAAGGATAAAGCCTTTGAAACTATTGAAGTCAGTACAAGAAGTTGGTGCAATTGAGTGATTAGAAGGCATTAGAAGTTTGTGCCACAGGTGGATAAGTCCAGGGAAGAATCCTTGGTTCACTTCGTAGAAATCGTCAAAGGGAAGAAATAGACGGTCGAAATTCTCTGTAGAGAATTAGCGAAATCTCGTCAGCCATTCGATCCGACAAAGAAGTGAGGAGGTTACGACTGGGTTGCCAAGGTGCAAGCTTAGAAGATGGTGAACTGTCGGATCTTCACTTAGATACCCGTCAGCCATCTGACCCGACAGGAGTTTCACGGGGTTTAAACCCTCTCAAGCCAAGTGAAGGTTCTGAAAGGTATTGGGATATCGAGGTGTCGGAGTTCGGAATATTGGAAGCCATGTGGACAAGAGATCGGGTAAATCCACAATGAAAACCCCAAAACAATTTAGAATCGTCCATCTGTTGAGACACATGGTAGGGATCGAGATTCATCGACATCTCAGAAGTCTAGAGACCAAGAGTTCGAGACCTTTTGAGTCCTGAAACAATGAAAGGATCACAGCCGTGGATCTAAGGAAGGACGTGTGTCGCGTGATCATCCAAATCAGATATTCGGGCACTGGGACTCACATAAGTGAGTGATTTGACTTTGTATTTGGCGAAGTTCGAGGTTTGATCTGAACCGTCCATCCATTTGGGACGTGTGGCAGAAATCTGAGTAGTCGGGGTTCAACATTTCGTGGATCCTGAAGACAAGAAACATCCACATTTCGGAATTGCGAAATCTGAAATCTCGATAAGTTGGAAAGCTCCATCGGAAGGGGGGCCAGCTGCCATCATACCGGGAAATCGGAATTCGAGAGATTGGAAGAATCGAGGACAAATGCATTTCAGCATTTGAAACCCCGAAGTCCCGAGGGAGATCTGGAGTCGTTGGTTTAGTAGACGATCATGACCGTTGATCATTTTTACGGTGGAAGGGGTTCCTAGTTGGCGTCATATTGAGATTCGGAGGATTAGGGATCCTGAGAACAAGGGGTCAAATACATCTCGACATCCGAAAGCTCGAAATCCTGAAAAGAGGTCGGACTACGGTCATATAAGGCAAGGTCGTGTGGACCATGAGTCTAGCCCGAAGATCGGGAAACTGGAAAGACAAAGTTGTGACATCGGGATTTCAAAACCCCGAAGCCCGAAATTCCATTAATCTGTCGTGAAGAGAACAACGATCGGGCCTAGAGGCTGCGAGGAGCAGAAAAGACCTGTGGGTCAATTTTAATAGAGATTCCAGTGGAGAATCAAAGGAGCCACTCCGGCTCGAGGGTAAAATTTGAACTATCCTTAAGACCGGGAGGTCAGCGCAGAGGCCTTTGCTAAGGCAGAGGGTGAGAGCCTGTGTCAGGTGTGGTATCAAAGCCCATAAAGGTTTCTTTGCCTTCTGTAGTAGAGAAAAGAAAAATTCACCATGCCGCCAAGAAGAAGGGACATGCAAACACCCGATCCGCTAGAGGAAAGGGAAATACCAAGAAGAAGAGGTAGGTAGATGCCTGACCCAACCATGGCAAGAGAAATGCATGATTTACGCGCCAGACTTGAGGACATGGAGACAGCACAGAGATGCACAGTCGGTATTGGGGATCTTAGTGATTCTGAAAGCGAAGTGAAAATTGAACATGAAGAAGAAGAAGTTGCAGCTGAAGATGCAACAAACGAACGTTTGATTAGGGTGTTTTCAAGAATGGGTGCCAGGGAAAAAATGGACATTCCAGTTTATGAGGGAAACCTGGATGCTGAAGAGATTCTAGACTGGATTAGAGCTCTGGACACTTACTTTGACTACGAAGATGTTGAAGAAGAAAAGAAGGTCAGACATGCTGTCACAAGACTAAAAGGACATGTAGCATTGTGATGGGATGAACTACAAGCTGACAGATGTTGCAAAGGCAAGAAGAAAATCAAGAGTTGGGATAGAATGATCGCGAAGATGAAGGTGAAATTCATCCCCAGAGATTACCAAATCACTCTGTTCAGAAGGATGCAAAACCTGAGATAGAAGCTGATGACAGTGAAAGAATACACTGAAGAATTCTACAGGCTAAACATCAGGGTAGGTCATTGGGAGAGAGATGATGAAAAAATTTCTAGATACCTGAATGGCCTGAGATATGACATTCAGGATGAGATGAGCATGGTAACCATATGAAGGATGGAAGATGCTTATCAGATGGCTCTAAAGGCTGAAGAGAATCTGAGCCGAAAACAGGGTCAAAGAGGTCGAGGCAAAAGTCGAGCCAGGGGAAAATCAGTTGTCCAAGATAAAAATCATAAGCCCATGGAGGACTGGAAGAAACCTCAGGCTCAAACTGAAAGAGGTGGGACCTCATAGCAAGGACAATATGTTGAATAGAGAGGGCAGCATACCGAACAAAGAGGAGATTATGTTGATAACAACACGTTTCCTCGTACCAGTGGTAGAGGAAGAGGAAGGGTTGGAGAAATAACATGCTTCACATGTGGAAAGAATGGGCACAAGTCTTACGAGTGTCCAGATAAAAAGAAGGAGAGTGGAGAAACTCGCATCGCTGAAGCACAGAGGCGAGATGTTGAGGCAGAAGACGCTGAAGGCGGAAGATCGTTGATGATGCGAAAAGTTCTTTTGACACCAGAGAAGGAGGTGGAGAGTTCAGTCCAGAGATACATACTTTTTCGGACTACTTGCAAAACAAAGGATAGGATATGCAAGGTCATTGTGGATAGTGGTAGCACAGACAATCTCATTTCAATAGAAATGGTAGAAAAGCTGGAGCTGGAGACGATTGAACATCCAAGTCCATATAGAGTTTCATGGCTACAAAAGGGACATCAGGTAAATGTCACTAAACAATGTTTAGTTGAATTTAAGATAGGAGGATATAATGATAAGATACTCTGCGATGTTATTCCTATGGATGTTTATCATTTATTGTTGGGTAGACCGTGGAAATATGACAAAAATGTGATTCATGATGGGAGGATGAACATATACACCCTAGAAAAGAATGGGAGAACTCATATGTTGCTTCTTATCAAAGATAAGGAAGTGAAACCTGAAGTAAGTAACATTGTACTTCTTATGAGTGGGAAAGAACTCCTTAACGAGGTCAAGAAAAAGGAGGAACCACAATTCATTGTAGTCAGGAAGCCAATGAATTTTTTGACCATCACAAGAGTGGATGATCTACCAGAAGAAGTTCAGGAACTACTGGAAGAGTTCGCTGACATAGTAGTGGACAAACTACCTCGTTCGTTGCCACCAATTAGAAGTGTGAGTCACCATATTGATCTCATACCTGGAGCCAATTTACCAAACAAAGCAGCGTATAGATTGACGCCGCAGGAGAATGAAGAAGTCAAAAGACAAGTCCAGGATTTGTTGGACAAAGGGTTGGTTAGAGAAAGATTGAGCCCATGTGATGTTCCAACAATACTCAGTCCAAAGAAAGATGGAGGCTGGAGGATGTGTACTGATTCAAGAGAAATTAACAAGATAACCATCAGGTATAGGTTTCCATTGCCAAGGATGGATGATCTGATGGATTGCTTAAGTGGAGAAAAATACTTTTCAAAGATTGATTTGAAATGTGGATATCACCAGATTCGTATGAGGGAAGGTGATGAATGGAAAACAACCTTCAAGACTAACGAAGGGTTGTATGAATGGCTTGTTATGTCATTTGTCTTAACGAATGTKCCAAGTACCTTTATGAGGTTGATGAACGAAGTCCTGAAGGAATTCATCGGGAAATTTGTCATTGTGTATCTGGATGACATACTGATTTTCAGTAAAACAAAGGCAGAGCATCTGAAACACTTGGCTACTGTGATGAAGATATTACAGCAAGAGAAGTTGCTGATAAACGTGAGGAAATACTCATTCATGAAGACAGAGCTCATTTACTTGGGATTTGTTATTTCTGCAGATGAGTTTAGGATGGATCCAGATAAGGTGGAAGTAATCAAGAATTGGCCATCACCGAAGAGTATATTTGAGGTGAGGAGTTTTCACGGATTAGATAGTTTCTACTGAAAGTTCATCAGGAATTTCAGTGGAATTAGTGCACCGATGATGGATACAGTGAAGAAAAGACACAAGTCTTTTCACTGGATAGAAGAGGCTGAGAAGAGTTTTAATCTATTGAAGAGGAAGATCACAGAGCAACCAATTCTGGTGTTACCAGATTTCAAAAAGACATTTCAGGTGAAATGTGATGCAAGTGGATTTGCAATAGGGGCAGTCCCGAGTCAAGAGGACAGGCTGATAGCATACTTCAGTGAGAAGTTGAATGAAGCAAAGGTGAAGTACTCCACATATGACAAGGAGTTATATGCTATCATCCAGGCATTGAAGAAATGGAGGCATTACTTGATTCCCAAAGAGTTTGTCTTATACAGTGACAATCATGCACTGCAGTTTGTGACTCAACAAGAAAATTTGAATGAGAGACATGTAAAATGGGTTGAATACATTCATAACTTTACTTTTGTAATTAAACATATTTCTGGAATTGTTAACAAATTTGTTGATGCTTTGAGCAGGAAATGTTTGTTGTTGCATAAGTTCAGAGTCAAAACATTGGGTTTTGATGACCTCAGGGACATGTACAGGGATGATCCGGATTTCAAAGAGGCGTATGGAGCAACTAAGAATTCAATCCTCAGAGACAGAAGTTAATTGACAGAATACATGATCTAGGAGGGATTACTATTTAAGGGTAATCAACTTTGTATTCCAAAATGCTCCATGAGGAAGAATTTGCTGAAAGAGAAACATAGTGGAGGATTGGCAGGACACTTTGGTGACGACAAGACATTCGTAAAATTAAATGAGTCATATTTTTAGTTGGGAATGCAGGCAGATGTCAAGAGGTTTGTGGACAGATGTAGAATTTTCTATCATTCAAAAGGAAAGAGGTAGAATGCAGGTTTTTATCAACCATTGCCAATACCTGAGAGGCCGTGGGATGCAATCAACATGGATTTTATATTGGGTTTACCAAGAACACAAAGAGGATTTGACTCAATATTTGTGGTGGTGGATATATTTTCCAAGATGGAACACTTCATTCCATGTCAAAAAACCAGTGACACAACTCACATTGTGAATCTGTTTTTCAAAGAAGTCATTCGTCTTCACGGGTTACCAAGGAGCATAGTTTTAGATCGAGACACTAAGTTTGTGGGACACTTTTGGAGGACCTTATGGAAGAAGATGGGAACTAACTTGTCTTTTAGTTTGTGTTATCATCCTCAGATGGATGGACAAACAAAATTGGTAAATAGAAGTCTGGGAGACTTGCTGAGAAGCTTGGTGACAGAACACCACAGCCAGTGGGACAACATATTACCACAGGCGGAGTTTGCTTATAATGATTCAATCAACAGAAGTACAGGGCAGAGTCTGTTTCATATTGTCCATGGCATACATCTGAGGGGAATTTCTGAATTGAGAGATTCAGAACAGAATGCGACTAGGAGTGCTAGTGCAGAAGATTTTGTAGAGGCAATGAAGGAACTTAACATCCAGGTGAAGGAGCGTTTACAGAATTCAAGCCAGGAGTATAAGAGAAGAGCAGATCAACATAGGAGACAACTTTAGTTTGAGGTTGGTGATTTGATTTTGGCACATCTAAGAAAGGAAAGGTTCCTGAAGGGAACATATAATAAACTAAAGATGAAGAAGATCGGACCGTGTAAGATCTTGAAGAAATTTGGGGCAAATGCTTATGAGATTGAATTACCCGATGGGATCAGAATTTCTCCGATATTCAGTGTCTCATATTTGTACCCATACAAAGCTAAGGAAGCAAGAACAAATGATGAACAGTCAGAGGTTCAGTGGCAAACGAAGATGCCAGTTGCAGAAAAGTCACAGATGGAGCGCATACTGGACAAAAGGGTCGGCAAGAAGACTAGACGAAGGGAATACTTTGAATACTTGGTCAAGTGGAAAGGAAATCCAGTTGAAGATGCCAGCTGGGAGAATGAAGCAGATATTCAAAAGCATGGACAGACTATGCGAGAGTTCATGGACAGGAGCCCATGAAAATTTTCAAGTGAGAGAGTATGATGCAGGAGCATCGCCAACGTCAAGCGAGCGTGGGGAAACCACAACACATTTTGAGCACATGATACATTGTTTAAAAAAAATTTGGAGATTGGATGCGCCAAACTTAAATGTGATAGTTAAGGAGAGGTGTACTAATAGATTGTAATCATACCTTGAGCGACCCACTCTCATCTGAAGGACTAAGAAGGCATTTATGTTAGTAGGTAGCTTTAATGCATAGATTAGATAGTTTAGAATGAGAGAGGGAAAACATAATATAGACACCCTCATTTTTTGTATTGTAACATTATGATGAAGAGTAGGAGAGCATAGAGGAGAAACAGAGAGAGTTGTGTAGTAGACTCCATTTACAGAAGTTCTAAACTAATACGAGAAAGCTATGATTCAGACTCATGGTGTTCATATATTCTCTGTGTATGCATCTTTGAATGTTATGCTCATGAATGTTCTACTCTTTCTGTTGTACATTTTCTTTTATGCTATGTATGAATGATTTCTTGTTGAATGTTTGAAATAAAAGAGAGAGAGAGAGTAAGAGGAATGAGTTTCAATTGGTTCTCTATCCGAGTAAGAGTTCCTGCAAGGAGTGCAGTTGAATTGTCCGTGAGGAGTGCATTGAAAAAGGGTTCAGAGGTTTGTCTCTTAAAGCTTAGACTATATATCTTTTGTTCTCATTCCCACAGAGGTGCAGTCAGGCAGAGGAGCCGTGCAAGGAGTGTGCAGGCCGAGGAAAATCTCATAGTTTCGAACCTGAGAAAAAGTATTGAGAGACCGCTGTCGCAGTGTGTGTGCAAGGTCGAAGATCGTTCAACACTTCAAGTGTTTGGAGGTTGCTGCAAGGAGTGTGTGCAAGGGTCTTCTTTAAGACTCGAAGTTGTGAGAAAGATCAGGAAGGATAAAGCCTTTGAAACTATTGAAGGCAGTACAAGAAGTTGGTACAATTGAGTGATTAGAAGGCATCGAAAGTTTGTGCCACAGGTGGATAAGTCCGGGGAAGAATCCTTGGTTCACTTCACAGAAATCGTCAAAGGGAAGAAATAGACTGTCGAAATTATCTGTAGAGAATTAGCGAAATCCCATCAGCCATCCGATCCGACAAATAAGCAAGGAGGTTACAATTGGGTTTCCAAGGTGCAAGCTTAGAAGATGGTGAACCGTTGGATCTTCACTTAGATATCTGTCAGTCGTCCGACCCGATAGGAGTTGCATGGGGTTTAAACCCTCTCAAGCTGAGTGAAGGTTCCAAAAGGTATCAGGATATCGAGGTGTTGGAGTTCAGAATATCGAAAGTCCTGTGGACAAGAGATCGGGTAAATCCACAGTGAAAACCCCGAAACAATTCAGAACCGTCCATCTGTTGAGACACGTGGCAGGGATCGAGAGTCATCGACATCTAGGAAGTCTAGAGACCAAGAGTTTGAGACCTTTTCAGTCCTGAAACAGTGAAAGGATCACAGTCGTGGATCTAAGGAAGGACGCATGTCACGTGATCATCCAAATCGAAGATTCAGGCACCAAGACTCACATAAGTGAGCGGTTTGACTTTTCATTTGGTGAAGTCCAAGGTTTGATCTGAACCGTCCATCCATTTGGGATGTGTGGTGGAAATCTGATAAGTCGGGGTTTGATGTTTCGTGGATCCTGAAGGCAAGAAACATCCACATTTCGGGATTGAGAAATTTGAAATCTCGATAAGTTGGAAAGCTCCATCGGAAGGGCGGCCAGCTGTCGTCATACCGAGAAATTAGAATTTGAGAGATCGAAAGAATCAAGGACAAATGAATTTCTGCATTTGAAACCCCGAATTCCCGAGGGAGACCCGGAGCTGTTGGTTTAGTAGACGATCACAGCCGTTGATCGTGTTTACAGTGGAAGGGGTTCCTAGTTGACGTCATATCAGGATTCGGAGGATCAGGGATCCTGAGGACAAGGGGTCAAATACATCTCGACATCCAAAGGCCCAAAATCCTGAAAAGAGGTAGGAATACGGTCATATAAGGCAAGGTCATGTGGACCACGAGTCTAGCTCAGAGATCGGGAAACCGGAAAGAAAAATTTGTGACATCGGGATTTCGAAACCCCGAAGCCCAAAATTCCATTAATCTGTTGTGAAGAGAACAGTGATCGGGCCTAGAGGCTGCGAGGAGAAGAAAATACATGTAGATCAATTTCAATAGAGATTCTAGTGGAGAATCGAAGGAGCCACTTTGGCCCGAGGGTAAAATTTGAACGATCCTTAAGACCGGGAGGTCAGCGCAGAGGCCTTTGTCAAGGCAGAGGGTGAGAGCCTGCATCAAGTGAGTTCCAATTCTACAGGCATGATGGATTCTTGGCCATATAATAGTTGAAAGCGAGTATGGCTAGTGCTAGACTTTGTGGTAGTTATGTCTTCCCAAAGAGTGTAAGAAAGTGGTGTGTGTCATTGATGGGGCTTAGCATATATTATTATCTTCATAATTTTGATCATATCTTTATTGGTTGAGTCATCCTGCTCATTTCCTTGTGGATAAAAGGTAGAAGAAGATGTTTCACACCAAAGTTTTTAATAAATTGAGTGCATTTTGAGGAAATAAATGTTGGGCCATTATCATAAACAATTTCAAGAGGAATACCAAATTGAGAGAAAATGTTTGATTCCAAGAAATATAATACTTGTTCATCTTGTGCACGTTTGAGTGGTACAATTTTAGTCCATTTGGTGAATTAGTCCATATTTGTGAGTATTAATATGTTTTCTGCAGAAGATGGAGGATTAACGGGACCAATGAAATCTAAAACCCATTGAATCTTTGTAAAAAAATGTGCAAGTTTTCTTGAAAGATGAGTATGTGAAAGAAAAAACTTGACAAGAGGTAAAGGGACTTTTACCTCTTTGTTCTTGTTAAGAATGAAGTGGAGAAATTTCTCTATAGCCTTAACAAGAGCATACACATGTTTCTCAATATAAGAATACTTGATTTCACCATCGGATAAGTTATGAATCATACAGGCTATAGACTGTTCATTATTTTGATCATCTCTTTGAAGAAGGACAACAAAAATTGCTTCTTCTATTGAGTTTGTGTAAAAGATAAATTATTTATTAAAGTTCAGCTTCCCCAATACTGGAGCTGAATTAATTTACTTTTTAATTCGAACAAAATACTTTTTGACATTTTCCATCCAATAGAAATATTGGTCTTGTTTCATCATATTGTGAATAGGTTTAACCATAACAACAAAATCAAGAACAAATCTTCTAACAAAACCTATTGTACCCATGAAAGCTTGGATTTTTATAGATGTGGGTGCTGGAAGGTTTTGGATTACGATAACTCTTTCAGGGTCTATGTTGATTCCAAAATTTGACACTATGTGACCAAGAATTTTACCTTGAGTAACGCAAAAAAAAAACATTTTAGGATTTAAAGATATTCCAAATTTTCTACATCGCAAAACGACTTTCCTAAGATGATCAAAGCGATCTGATCGATTTTTTGAATAAACAGCTAAATCATTGAGATATACTTGAATAATCTTACTGACGATATCGTCAAAAACTATTTACATAGCTCTTTGGAAAGTGGTACGTGCATTACATACACCGAAAGGAATACATTCGTAAGAAAAAGTTCCCCAACGAGTAATAAATGTGGTTTTATATCAATCAATCCTATTAACTATTATTTGATTACATCCTGAAAAACTATCGAGCAAGGACACCATTTGAGATCCAACAACTTGTTGTAAAATTAATTGCACATTAGGGAGAGGAAAATGATCTTTAACACTAGATTTTTTAAGTGCATGAAAATCCCCACACAATCTGATTTCTCCAGTTTTATTTCTTACATGGAAATTATTAGATACTCATTCTAAATATTTAAATAGAAAAATGATAGGAGCATTCAATATTTTTTCCACTTTCTTTATGATGGTAGCTTCAAGAGCGACATTAATAGATCTCTATTTTTTCCTAATTGGTTTTGCTTCTTCCTTAATTGGAATATCATGATGGATAATATTAGGTTCTAAATCATTAATATACTCATAGGACCAGGAAAAAACATCGTTAAAATCATGGAACAAATCCATGAATTTATCTTTTTCTTCTTCAGAACATTGAGCTCCAATTTTTAATTTTTTTTGTTCTTCATGAGTCTCAATGTTCAAGGGAGTTAAATCCCCTATTTTTTGTTTTGAATCCTCTTTATTTAATCATCGTGTCTTCCAACATCACTTGTGTAAAATGAGTTCTCGAGAGGAGTCAAGCCCTTAGGAAATTTATTATCTTCAAGAGAAATTATTTCCCTAGGCTTATAGAGCTCATTTTGTAAGAAAGCACATATGCTTTCATCATTGGGAAAGACCTACTAAGAATCTACATTGTTGGGAAGATGAGGTTTGTATAAGGATAAGAATGTGCAATAAGGTCTCTGAGGAAGCAATTGTCTTGTAGGAGAAGATGCAAAAATAGCTAACATATCAACAATAGACTTTGGTTCCCTTTTAATATGAGTGATTTTGGATCAATGCCCAAACAACTTGGGTGTATCTATTCAATAACTTATTAGTAGGAGTATAAATTTTTCTAACCATATTGACAACAAGTTCTGAATCACCAAAAATAGTAAGATGACCACAACCTAATTTATAAGCATTTTCAATGCCTAACAATAGGGATTCAAATTCAGTTACATTATTTGTGCAGGAAAATCCAAGTCTATAGGAAAAATTATGAATTTTACCTGCAGGTGAATATAAGACAACACCCACCACATTAACTTCATTTGAACATGCACCATTGAAGTGCACATGCCACCTACCATCTTCATAATCATAGGGGTTTTCATGCGAAATGTCATATTCATCATTAAAATTGAATAAACACCCATATCTTCCTCAATAAAATTTACATTTGACCGAGGAACTTTTTCGATGTATGGTGAGATTCGTCCTTCCCTTAACATAATTATGTCTTTTCCATTTATGGGAATAGAGAAGTGAGAGCCATCTAAATATAAGTAACCACCTGTTAACCCTTGCTAATCTCTACCCAAAATAATTGAATAATTGCTAGCATGCTTATCTATGACTTGTATATTTAAACTTGTCTTCATTTCTAGATGAGTGCAGAGGAATAAGGTTACATATTTAATATCATGTATCATAGATTGTTACTGATTATTATAGGAAAACATGCTTCTCACATTCTCACTTGTACAGGAGAGACCAATTTCTTCCATAATAATTGTATACATTATGCTAGGTCCAGACCCACCATCTATTAGGAAACAATGAGCTATTCTATGAAAAATCTTTACAGGATTCTTGAAATTATTTACACCTAATCTATTTACATGTGAGTCCTTTTCATCATTGTTTTCATATAAACTAGCTATTGAGGAAGTTTTACCTTCCATGTAGATTTTAAGATGCCTCTATTTCTAGGGGACAACAACCATGTCCAGGAGGGTTGCATCCGCCTTTATGTTAGCCAGTTGTTTCAATATATTATTCCTGGATGAAGGTAAAAAGGTTGAATTCCCTTGACTTTCTACTATTCTGTCAACATGAGGATTTGTACTTGGAGCAGAAGAAGAGCTAGGAGAAGAGGTAGTTTTTGGATTTCCACCTTTTCCTTTGTCATTATAAAATTTACTTTGAGTATTTAATACCATTAGATATTCTTCATGCATAAAATCTAAGGAAACTACAATTGTTTCACTTCTTTTTCCAAAGATTCTTTCATGTTCCTTTTTATTAACTTCACAAGTGTTCTCTTCATGATTATCATCACAAAAGGTACACCAATACCTTGAGAGAATAACCTTTGGTTGATTATAAGGTAAATAATTAATAGGATGATTTCCCAAAACAACTTGAGAAGAGGATTCAACGGGGACTGAATTGGTAGTGATCCTTTTTCTTTAAAAAGAAATCATTTGATTACTCATGTCTTGAACTAGCTGCAAAATAGTTGTTGGACCTTCACCAAGTTTTGAGGATTATTGGTCATGTTTGACCTAATTTTGGGACTTCAATAGGCTGTCGAAGGCAGAGTGCAAGACAAAGTGGAGATCATGGGATCTCAGCCCCTTTTAGGGCCCTTTTTGGGATTTGGGATTATGTAACGGGTATGGGAATGTCGGCCCATGGGTTCACCCATGCTTAGGCCTATTTTGTAATGTATAAATAGATTCTAAGGCAATGTAGTGAAAACAACGAATGGTTGAGTGCTAGATTTTGATGTGTGTGATCAAGAGTTGTAAGTGCTTTGTGCATACTGTGTGAGACTTGCAGAGCTAAGTGCAAGTTAGTGTAAGAGACTACAGAAGGTTGCGTGCTTAGATCTACTCAAGGAAGGAGGATATAGTGAGTTGTGTAGATCTATTGGCCTCTATGGAGTAGGGGTTTTGAGTCTCTGTGCATGTAACCTATTGAAGAAGCTAATAAAAAAGAGAAGAGTTGGTGGACGTATCCCTAGGGTGGGGGTGAACCACGTACATGTTGTGTTGCTCTTCTTTGTGCAATGTGTTGATGTTATTATATTTTAATGTTCTTAGTGATTTAATATAGATGAATGATCTGTCGATGCTTAGTTCTTAATAATATGGATGGATGTTAGATCTGACTGATATACATGTGCTTAGTGCTAAATTTGTTAAGATCTAATCTGTTTCGTCATGCTAAGTGTTGTTAGATGTTAGATCTAGTTGAATACTACATTGTTCTATAATTAGGGTTTAACTGCGCTATAACTAAGAAATGAATATTGATAAATATAACTGTTGAGTGCTATGTTAAGTGATTATAATCAAAGATCTGTGTCCCAGCTAAGGTTGCAGACATTGGAGTCCTGCAACCAACCCTGCCTCTACCTCGGGTGAGACTTCATCTGCTTCGTAGGTGTTGCCGAAAGGGTCGGTAGTTAGGGTTGTGTTGGTGCGTTGTTGTAGCGTTGAACCCTGGGTCTGCCCCTGTGCCAACAAATGGTTCTGTTGCCGGGATCTGAAACTATGATTGTTGGGAACTAAGGAAGAAGAATATCTATGCGAAGATATTACCTGGAACTGTGATTACTAGGAACTGAGGAAAAAGAAGATTTGTGCAAAGACCTAACCTGAAATTGTGAAAGCTCTGTGCGTAGATCTGTCGCTCTAGTGCGTAGTATTCTACTTGATTTGTGAACCTCTATGCTAAAGAAAGAATTCCAATCTGAAGAAAAGAGGTAAGATCAAAATGCTTTGTGCTCTGATAAAGGTAAGAATAGTGAACAATTTTAAGATCTGGAAGATTTATGCTCTGTTGAAGATAAGAATATTGGGATTTTTTGTTTCTAAAGTATGGATCTAGGTATGTTTGATAAGATTTATCCTAGCTTGAAAACTAGGGCACTGATAGAAGGAAGAAGATTTGATATGAGTAGATCTAATAAGAATAGTGAAAGATATGTTATACCTATGCATAGAAAGAATATTTGGACTAACAAATGGATGTAGGATCCTAAAAAGAATTTTTTGGAGGTTAGCTACCATGATCCAAGCGCGCAGTACATGAAAGGTTGGGGATCATTTAAGAGAAAGAGAGGATTAACCCTTTGTTACAGTTGCAAAATCTTGAGACATCTAGCTAAGGAATGCCCTGGAAAGAGACCTAGTTGCCTCTGTTGCAAAGCTCTGGATGATGAAGTATTGGATTTCTCTAGAATGATTGAAAGAATGAATATGAACCAAGAAAAACCTAAGGCAGATCCAGAAATTGAGATTATGACAGAACCCTATAAAGGATCAGAGAAAGTATTATTACAGATGCAAGAAACCTTGAATGATCATCGACATGTCAGTTTATCAGAGGTCTTTAAAGAAAAAGAGTACATTGAAGCAAGAATAGGAGACTTCAGCATTGACTTTGTTCTGGATGAGGAAACACAGGTGAATATCATGACCAGAAGAACTTGGGAAATTCTAGGAAATCCTGTTATGATTCCTTCATTGGGAGGAATAGGATTATTCAGAAGAAAGATGATAACCCTATGTGGAAGACTTACTAGGATAGCTATGAGTGCTCATGGAACTTCGACAGAGGAAGAATTTGAAGTTGTTAAATTTATTGAGAACAATGCTCCATTTGTTATGTTATTAGAAAAACCTTGGATTGAAGGAGATCAGACCAGAAGAAAAGAAGAGGAAATCCTAGAGTAGAAGAAGCAAGAGTTAAAATAATTCATGACTAGGAGGATTGCACACTTGATTGAAAAACAGGAGAACCAGGCGAAGCTATTTCCAACTAGAGATTTGGATGTCGAAATTGGAAGAACATTAGAAGAGCCACAAAAGACTGAAGTACCTATTCCAGGTAAAAATGAAGTATTATCCTTGATTTCTAGGAAGGAACCTCAACAATGCAAAGTTACTCTACCAAAAGAAGATAAGAATCAGAATGGAAAAAGGAATCCTGAGACAAAGGTCACTGGAAAGAAGGCTAGAAAACTAAGAGAGATAAGATTGAAAAGTTACAGAAGGTTCCTGAGGGAACTTCGCAGAAGGAAACTTTTCAAAATTGGAGCTTCACCCGAATATCAGAATAGCGTCACATGGCACTTCATCATGGCGAAACAATATAGTCATTAGAAACAGTATAACCATTCGACCGACGACCCGAACAGGTAGAAAGACATTTATGGTCAAAACGTTTTCCACTAGACTGTTGGTACCGCACCACAATGAACATAACTGATTTAATGAAGGCTTCTCGCTCATTGCAAGAGATCCATTGTCGAGTTATCCATTTATCTCGTCTTGCCACGCAACGATAAAACATTTTCCAATAGTGACTACCAGAGCTCGCAACATAGTTGATTTTGCACAGTGATCACCGCGTTAGTGCCATCTATCCCGTTGCATTGAACAATTACTCTTCAAACCTTAGACATTCAACCACGGGCGTGCATGTTGGACGAGCTTGGCGCTTGTTGGCCCTTGACCAAGTTTTGGGAGATTCTTGGTCATATTGACCTATGTTGGGACTTCAATAGCCTATCTAAGGAGGAGCGCAAGACGAAGCAGATATCATGGGATCTCGGCCCACTTTTGGGTCCTTTTTGGGTTTTGGGGATAATGTAACAGGATTGGGATGTTGGCCCATGGGTTTTACCCATGTTTAGGCCTATTTTGTAAAGTATAAATAGAATTCTAGGCAATGTAGAAAGAGAACAAGAAGTAGGCTGCTAAGATAAGTGCTAAAGGCTAAATGCTAGTGTGGATTGTAAGGGATTTGTGCATTTTGTGTAAGACTTGCAGAGCTAAGTGCAATTCCTTGTGCGAGACTATAGAAGGCCTTGTCCTGTAATGCAAGGAAGAAGGATCTAGAGAGCTGTGTAGATCTTCTGTCATGTGCGGAGTAAGGGTTTTGAGGCTCTGTGCTTGTAACCAATTGATTGAAGACTATAAAGAAGAAGATTTGGTGGACATAGCCCCAGGGTGGGGGTGAACCACGTAAACGCTATGTTGTCTTGCTTTGTGCTTGTCTTAATGTGTTTATGTCTTCTTTTTCTAAGTTATTCAAGATGATTAGATAGATCTTCTTATGCTTAGTGCTAATAATATGTGAGAATATTAGATCTGATCCATATGAATGTTCTTAGTGCTTGATCTGCTAGATCTGACCTATCTATTGGTGTTAAGTGCTTAAGTACATTATAATTGTGTGAATGTTGTGAAGCCCTATTTTATCAGTGAAGTGATTAATGATTATATATTGAGGAACTGATGGTGCTAAGAGCTTTATTAAGTAGTACAATCACAGATCTATGTCCCAGCTAAGGTTGCAGACACCTGAGTCTTGCAACCACCCTTGCCTCTACCTCGGGTGAGACTTCATTTTCTTTGAAGGTGTTGCTGAAAGGGACAGTAGTTAGGGATATGTTGGTGCATTGCTGTAGAGTTGAAACCTGGGTATGCCCTTATGCCAACAGATGGTTCCGTTGTCGAGACTTGAAAGTGTGATTGTTGGGAACTGAGAAAGAAGAAGCTATGTGCAAAGATTCATCCTGATATTGTGGAAGCTCTATGCATAGATCTGTGCCCTAGCATGCAGTATTCTACTTGATTTATAAAGCTCTGTGCTAAAGAAAGAAGCCCGATCTAAAGAAAGGAGATCAGATCTGAATAAAAGAGGTAAGATCCGAAAGTTTTGTGCCCTAAGAAAGGTAAAAGTGGGAATTCTTGATTAAAGAGAGGTAAGATCTGTAAGCTTTGTGCTCTGATAAAGGTAAGAATAGTTAAAAGTTTTAGATCTGGAATCTTTGTGCTCTGTAGAAGTAAGATAAGTAGAAATTTTAGTTTCTAGAGTATGGATCTAGGTATGACTGATAGGATATGTCCTAGCTTGAAAACTAGGGTATTAATAGATGAAAGAAGATTTTATATGAGTAGATATGATAAGAATAGTGAATGATATGTTATACCTATGCATAGAAAGAATGTTTGGACTAACGAGTGGATGCAGGATCCTAGAAAGAATTTGTTGCAGGTTAGCTACCATGATCCTAGTGCACAGTACAAAAGAGGCTAGGGATCATTTAAAAGAAAGAAATGATTAACCCTCTGTTACAGTTGCAGAAGATCGGGACATATGGCTAAGCAATGCCCTGGTGGAAGACCTAGTTTCCTCTATTGTAAGGCTCTAGACCATGAAGTATTGGATTTCCCTAGAATGATTGCTAATATTGAAAGAATGAATATGAATCAAGAGAACCCTAAGGCAGATCCAGAAATTGAGATTATGGAAGAATACCAGAAAGGATCTGAGTAAGCATTGCTACAGATAAAAGAAATCCTAAATAACCACCGACATTTCAGATTATCAGAGATATTCAAAGGAAAATAATGCATCGAAGAAAGAATATGAGACTTTGACATTGATTGTGTTCTAGATGAGGAAACACAGGTGAATATCATGACAGAGAGAACTTGGGAATTTATAGGAAGGCCTGCTATGATTCCTTCATTAGGAGGACTAGGGTTATTTAGAGGAAAATGGGTAAACATGTGTGGAAGGCTCGCCCAGATACCTATGACTGTCAGTGGAACTTCGATGGAGGATGATTTTGAGATTATTAAATTTATTGAAGACCGCGCCCCATTTACCATGTTAATAGGAAAACCTTGGATTGACAGAGATCAAGCCAGACGAAAGAAAGAAGAAGTCTTGGAGCAGAAGAAATAGGAGTTAAAAGATTTCATGACCAGAAGGATGTCACACTTGATGGAAGAACAGGAGAACAGATCAAATCTATTTAACACTAGAAACATAGATGTCGAAGCTGCAAGAACATTAAAAGACTCACAACAAACTGAAGTACCTATATCGGATAAAGAAGAGGTGTTACCCCTGAGTCCTAAGAGATAATCTCAACAACACAAAGTAACTAAGACCACAGAAGATAAGAATCATAATGGAAAAAGAACTACCGAGATGAAGCTCACTAGAAAGAAGGCTAGAACGCAAAGTAATAAGAGAGCTAAGTTGAAGAAGGGTCCAGAGGGAACTTCGCAGACAAAAAATTTGCAAAATTGGAGCTTCGCCTGGATATCAGAATAATGACACATGACACTTCGCCATGGTGAAGCAATATAGCCATTGGGGATATTATAACCGTTTGATTGATGCTCTGAATGGTCAGAAAGGAAATAAAGGTTCATCATCAGACCATTAGACCACACCATAATGGATCGAACAAGAGTTAATGGAGGCTCATAACCGTTGCAAGCGAACCATTGTCAAGTTACCTATTTATCTCATCACGCCATACACCGAGCACACTTTTGCTAATTGAGAATTTTGAGCCCATAGACTAAGTTTCTATTAAATAAAGTGATCATTTTTCTCTTGTTGTTTGTTCTAGTGTCGTATCTAAGTTCATCGTGACCTCGATAATTTTAATCTTGAGCGCATATGTCTGATGAGCTCACCATAGTTGAAGAATCAATAAAGAAAGTTCTCCTCGACTTAATGACTGAAAGAGTCATGTCGGAGAGAGGAGTGTCTATAGGTGTACAAGCATCTTCAACGAGAGGACTATCGACCTCTGCATCCACTGCTCGAGCTGGTCCATCCCGACCAACAGATGAAAAGCGAACTAAGTACAGAGATGATATCGTGAATGCCAAGCTAATTCCGAGTTGTTTACCTGCCTATCTACCACCCCTGAGTAGTGAAATCAATCGAGACAGTGTGCCGAGAGAGTTTGAGTATGCTTTGGTCACTGCGTACCTCCCGAAAGGGATATGTGTAGTGCACGTAGACCAAGATAAGATCACAGCATTGAAGTTTAGTGAATTCAACCTCAGCGACAGGAAGGTATATAATATGCTCACCCTGCATAAGTATTTGACTAGGACCAAAGGAAACAAATCGAAGATCATTCCCTAGTCATGGACCATGAACCTTGCGTAGTCCACACTACTCAATGTCATGAAGATTCCTCACTTCAGAAGGCACCAAGAAGTGAACACATGCATCAAAATTCTATTGTCCTTCTACCATGGAAGATATTTATGGTTAAATCATTGTATCATAGTGGATCCAAAGTTGATCAATCAGATCACAGGGATAAGCATGAAAGGCCCTCACCCACAGGATTTCTACCCAAGAAATCCATGGATTTCTCTCTTGCGCAGAAGATTAAAGACACCTATGGAGATGTTAAGAAGGGAACATGAGGTTATAAGTTAGCCTCTATCCAGAGAAACACAGTGCACCTTCCTTGTCAATTGATCACAGGAAAGTTGGTGCAAAAGAATTTACCCACCCAAGTCACTGGTTTCATAGTCGACCTCACAAGGAAGTGCGTAGAAGGACTTCATATGAATTGGGCGCAATACCTACTAAACCAGTTGGAACTGGACTGCAGGGAAGCCCAGGATCAAGGGTATGAATTTCACTTCAGTTGGCTATCTATCCTGATCGCTTTCATTGCATGGGAGATGCCGGAAGGTGCGACCTTCCCGGACATCGAGCCCGTTGAACCTCTGGTCGCAAAGTTCAGTACACTATGGTACTCTAGTGACATGAATAATAAATGGTAGTTGAATGTCATGTTCCATATGTATTACAACCAGTTGAAGGTAGCCATCTAGTTCGAGCCTCGTATGACCCCGAATACCCTCCATAGGTTTCGGCCCTTAATGAAATTCAGTGCGGACCGCCATTTTATTTACATCAGAGCACGCGTAGATGGACATAAACAACAACTGCAATCATACTACAATATGACAGAGGATGAATTGGAAGAAATTACCAAGGAATGGTCGGTGGACCTCCTTGATCTAGTAGACCTTGCGGAGATCTCTAATGTTGACAACCCAGAAGTAGCACATGATACACATGGACCTAGCAAGATAAATAAGACCAAAGAGGTCCATGATTTAGACAGTGCATCCGTGAAGACCACTTCCTTATCAACATAGCAAGGAGGAGATGGCGGAGAGATAGATGGCGTAGAAATTGAATAGAAGAAAGGTGAGGTTACACCGCCTAGAGACGAGAAGGACCCCTCGAAGAAAAGGAAGGTTTCCCCTCTTAAACCTTCTTCTAGGAAGAAATCAAAAGAATCTATGACTAAAAGGTAGACCACCCTCACCTCAAACAACTTCGACTTCATCATCGCAACACTGAACGATGCTTCGCTGGAGATAGAAGAAAAGAAATAATCTTAGTAGGAAGAGATATACAGTCATATGAAGGTTGAACTCCAAGGGGTGCAATAGGAGTTACAATCCAGCTGCGTAGTTTCTACTGCGCCTCTATCAACAAGAAAAACAAAACTAGGTGATGAGCCAGCTCAACTACACCGCATTGCTGATACAGTCGAAGCTCACCTTCGATGAGCTCAGGAAGAGACAATGCAAGTCACCCAGGCTTTATCACAACCACAGGAAGATCTTATAGAGAAGCACAGTGTTGCAGAACGGGAAAATCTTACTCTGCAAGTGAAGTGGGATGAAGAAAAATATCAGCTGCATAAATAAAAGGAACAGTTGCTCGCTCATTAACTCGAGGTAAAGGAAATGGCTCACAGAGCACTTCTCTTTGTGACAGTCATCAAAGTAAAGGTTGAAGAGAGATTTCCATAGCAAGTGGAATAACTCAAATATGTAATTCAACAATTACATCAAGGCATAGCAGACTTGGAACTCCACACTGCGCCCGATACCCCTCAAGATGTAAGATACCAAAGGGAAGCAACTACCCATAATGCAGTTGATAGAATAAAATCTCTTGCCTTGGAGTGCAATCAGTTGAGTAACCGTAGTGCCCAAACATACGAAAACCTCACTGAGAACCCAGAGTCACAGGCACTGGATCCACAACTCTAGGAAGAAAAACAACATGAAGACACACTACAAGCACAGCTAAAATCCCTATCAGTTGTAGACAGAATGAAGCGGTCTTAGGATCAATGCACCACCCAACAACAGATCCATATGATTCAAAGTATAGTGATGGAAGTTACTCAACAAATTCAACCAGTACAAGATAAGGTATGGCAGTTATTCACAGAGGTTGAAAGCTGAGGAGCAGAGATAGAACAGGTCGTTAACATAGAAGAACAACGCCTAGAAGGGCCAGTAAATGATGAAGTGATCCAAGAGTTCACCGAGCAAGAGGTCATCACACAACAACAGGTCGAAGAAACTCAAGCCAAGCTTGAGGCCTTCAAAGAAGAACTGATCAGACCAGAGTGACTCGGGATGAGTCATAGGTGAGTGTTGGGGGGATGTTGGCCCTTGACCAAGTTTTTGGAGATTCTTGGTCATATTGACCTATGTTAGGACTTTGATAGCCTGTCAAAGGAGGAGCACAAGATGAAGCAAAGATCACAGGATCTCGACCCACTTTTGGGTCTTTTTGGGGTTTTGGGGATAATGTAACAGGATTGGGATGTCGACCCATGGGTTTTACCCATGTTTAGGCCTATTTTGTAAAGTATAAATAGAAAGCTAGGCAATGTAGAAAGAGAACAAGAAGTAGGTCGGTAAGCTAAGTGCTAAAGGCTAAATTCTAGTGTGGATTGTAAGGGCTTTGTGCATTCTGTTTAAGACTTGTAGAGCTGAGTGCAAGTCCTTGTGCGAGACTATAGAAGGCTTTGTGTTGTAACACAAGGAAGAAGGATATAGCAAGCTACACAGATCATCTATCTTGTGCAGAGTAAGGGTTTTGAGGCTTTTTGCTTGTAATCGATTGAATGAAGACTATATAGAATAAAAGTTTATAGACTTATCCCAAGGGTGGGGGTGAACTACGTAAACATTGTGTTGTCTTGCTTGGTGCTTGTATTAATGTGTTTATGTCTTCATTTGCTAAATGCTTCAAGATGATTAGATAGATCTACTTATTCTTAGTGCTAATGATATGTGAGAATATTAGATCTGATCCATATGAATATGATTAGTGCTTGATCTACTATATATTCCCTATCTATTGGTTCTAAGTGCTTAAGTATGTTATAACAATGTGAATGCTATGAAGCCCTGTTTTATCAATGAAGTGATTAATGATAATATATTGAGGAGATGATGGTGCTAAGTGATTTATTAAGTAGTTCAATCACAGATCTGTGTCCCAGCTAAGGTTGCAGACACCTGAGTCTTGCAACCACCCCTGCCTCTACCTCAGGTGAGACTTCATCTTCCTCAAAGGTGTTTCCAAAAGGGTCGGTTGTTAGGGCTTTGTTGGTGCGTTGTTGTATCGTTGAACCCTGGGTCTGCTCCTGTGCCAACAATGCTACAGAGAAAATTGTTGAAGAAGTTCTTATTAACCTAATGAATGAAAGAGTAATGTCTAGAAGTATTCAAGCATCATCGATGAGAGGACTGCAAGACTCGCTGTCGACTGCTCACGGAACTAGATCATCCCGACCATTAGCAGAAAAGAGAACTAAACATAGAGATGACCTAGCCAATGCGAAGCTGATCCTATCCATATTTCTATATTACATCCCACCTCTAGCCGGGGCAGTGAGTCGAGACAACGTGCCAAGAGAATTTGAGTACACCATGGTTACTATGTACCTCCCGAAGGGTATACGCGCAGTTCACGCACAATAGGATAATATCAAAGCATTGAAGTTCAGTGACTTCAACCTTGGAGATCGAAAAAAATACAGTATGCTTGACCCATATAAGTACCTGACCAAGACAAAGGGAAAGAACTCAAATATAATCCCTCATTCATGGATGATGAACCTTGCGTAGTCCACTTTGTTAAACGTCATGAAAATCCTGCACTTCGGACAACACCAGGAAGTCAATGCCTATGTCAAGTTATTACTTTCATGTTACCATGGTGGCTACTTATGGATAGATTTCCATATCAAAGTTGACCCGATGTTGATCCATAGGATCACAAGCTTGAGTATGCAAGGACCCGATCCATAGGATTTGTATCCAGGAATAGCCACAGATCATGCACTAGCACAAAAAATCAAGGATACATATGGCGATGCCAAAAAGGGAACGCGAGGCTACAAGGTAGCCTCCATCCAGAATGGAATAGTGCACCTCGCATGTCAGTTAATTGCAGGAAAGTTAGTAAGGAATAACATACCTATGTAGGTCACAGGATTTTTTGTTGACCTCGCGAGAAAGTGCGTAGAAGGTTTACAGATGAACTGGGTGAAGTACCTAGTGAATCAACTGGAGCTAGACTATCGCGAAGCCTAAGATTAGGGCTACGATTTCCATTTCATCTGGATTCTGATCCTTATCTCCGTTGTTTCCTGGGAGATGCTGGAAGGTGCGACCTTCCCAGATATTGAACCATTCGAACTACTTGCTACAAAGTTTTCCACACTATGGCACTCTAGCGACATGAACAAACAGTGGCATTCCAACTCTATTTTTCACACCTACTACCTTCATCTAAAGAGAGCCATAGAAGAAAAAACTCACATGACTCCGAACACCTTATAGATATTCTGACCTTTGATGAAGTTCTGTGCAGATCAACACTTCATCTACCTTACCGCGTGAGCCGATGAACATAAGGAGCAGTTGCAGTCGTACTACAAGCTCACGGAAGAGGATATTGAGGAGATCACTAAGGACTGTTTGGAATACCTCCTTATTCCAGCCAACCCTACAGAGATGTCTGACCCTAACAACGCATAAACTACGCATGATACACCTGGACCCAGTAAAATGAAGAAGACTGAAGAAGTACAAGAATTAAGCAGTGCCTCAGGAAAGACTGCTTCAGTATAACCTGACTGAGGGGGTGATGACGAAGTAGAAGACATAAATGGTACAGGAGTTTAACAGAAGAAAGGAAAAGTAACACCGCCGAGATATGAGACTAATCCCCTGAAGAAGAGGAAGGTTTCTCCCCTAAAACCTTCTTCCCAGAAGAAATTGAGAGCCACCGTGACCAAGATGAAGACCATGCTTACTACTGATGACTTTGAATTCATCATAGCAGCCCTCAATGACACTTCGCTAGAAATCATGGAGAAACAAGAAGCTAATAAGGAGGAAATGTATGATAGAATTAAGGTCAATTTATAAGGGGCACAATAGGCCCTTCAGTCCAGTTGTGTAGTGTCCACTGCACCCCTGTCATCAGAAGAACCAGAGTTGGGGGATGAGCCAGCCCAACTCTGCCGATTAGTTGATGCAGTCAAAGCTCATATTTGTCATGCACAAGAAGAAGCAGAACAATCTACCCAGACCTTGAAACAAGTACAAGGAGACATTGTAGAATAAAGCATAATTGTAGAACAGAAGAGGTTTTCTCTCCAGGACAAGTTTGAAGTGGAGAAAGAACAAATGCAGCAAGAGAAATAACAGTTTCTCGTAGAGTAGCTCAAAGTAAAATAAGCAGTAAAAAGAGCCCTCCTCTCTATGACAGGTTTAGAGCTATAGGATGGAGACTAAGTCATGCATCAAGTAGAACAACTCACAGAAGATGTCCAACAGCTACAACAATGAATAATAGATTTAGAACTCCGCACTGTACTTGACACCTCGTAGGATGTAATGGATGAAAGGGAAGCAACTGCTCGAAGTGCAGTTGAAAGAATAAAATTCCTTTCCATGGAATGCATGAAACTGAGTGATTTTAGTGCCCATACCTAAGAGAAACTCACTGAGAATCTAGAATTGAAGGCACTGGAGTCGCAACTCCAAGAGGTGAAGTATCAAGTAGAAACGATACAGGCACAGTTGAAGCCCTTGTCAGCTATGGAAAAAATGAAGCAATCCCAAGAGCAGCGCACTGCCCAGCAGTAGGTCCATACTATTAAAGGTAGAGTTATGGAAGTAACTCAAAGTCTCCAACCTATACATGAAAAGGCTTACCAACTGTTCATAGAAATCGAAGGCCGAGGAGAAGAACTGGAGCAAGTTGTCACTATACCTAAACAACGCCTCAAAGGACCTGTCAATGAAGCAGTCATACAAGAGTTCACTGAACAGGAGGTCATAGCACAACAACAAGTCGAAGTAGCTCAAGCCAAGCTATTTTGAAGCATAACTAGTCATATCAGAGTGACTTGGGACGAGTCACAGGTGAGTGTTGGGGGCATGTTGGCCCTTGACCAATTTTTGTGGATTCTTGATCATGTTTGACCTAATTTTTGGACTTCGACAGTCTATCGAAGGCAAAGAGCAAGACGAAGCAGAGATCACGGGATATAGGCCCCTTTTAGGGCCCTTTTTGGGATTTGGGATTATGTAACAGGTATGGGAATGTTGGCCCATGGGTTCACCCATGATTAGGCCTATTTTGTAATGTATAAATAGATGCTAAGGAAATGTAGTGAAAACAATGAATGGTTGAATGCTAGAGTTGGATCTGTGTAATCAAGAGTTGTAAGTGCTTTGTGCATACTGTGTGAGACTTTCAAAGCTAAGTGCAATTCAGTGTAAGAGACTATAGAAGGCTGCATGCTTAGATCTACTCAGGGAAGGAGGATCTAGTGAGCTATGCAGATCTCCTATCCTCTATGAAGTAGGGGTTTTGAGGCTCTATGCATGTAACCTATTGAAGAAGCTAATAAAGAAGAGAAGAGTTGGTGGACGTAGCCCCAATGTAGGGGTGAATCATGTACATGTTGTGTTGCTCTGATTTGTTCAATGTGTTGATGTGATTATATATTAATGTGCTTAGTGCTTTAATATAGATGAATGATCCGTCGATGATTAGTGCTTAATAATAGGGATGGATGTTAGATATGACCGATATACATGTGCTTAGTGTTGAATCTTTTAATATCTGATCTATTTCGTCATGCTAGGTGTTGTTAGATGGTAGATCTAGTTGAATACTGCGTTGTAACCAAGAACTGAATATTGATAAATATAACTGCTGAGTGCTCCGTTAAGTGATTAAAATCATATATATTTGTCCCAGCTAAGGTTGTATACACTGGAGTCCTACAACCACCCCTGCCTCTACCTCGGGTGAGAGTTCATCTTCCTCGCAGGTGTTGTCGAAAGGGCCAGTAGTTAGGGCTTTGTTGGTGCACTGTCGTAGCGTTGAACCCTGGGTATGCCCCTATGCCAACAAATGGTTTCATTGCTGGGACCTGAAACTGTGATTGTTGGGAACTGAGGAAGAAGAAGATATGTGCGAAGATCTGATCTGAAATTGTGATTGTTGGGAACTAAGGAAAAATAAGTTGTGTGCAAAGACCTGACCTGAAATTGTGAAATCTTTGTGCATTGATCTGTCACTCTAGTGTGCATTATTCTACTTGATTTGTGAAGATTTTTTCTAAAGAAAGAATTTTGATCTGAAGAAAAGAGGTAAGATATGAACTCTTTGTGCTCTAATAAAGGTAAGAATAGTGAACAGTTTTAAGATTTGGAAGATTTGTGCTCTGTTGAAGATAATATTAGTGGAAATTTTTGTTTCTAAAGTATGGATCTAGGTATGTTTGATAAGATTTTTCCTAGTTTGAAAACTAGGGAACTGATAGAAGGAAGAATATTTGATATGAGTAGATTTGATAAGAATAGTGAAAGATATGTTATACCTATGCATAGAAAGAATGTTTGGACTAACAAATGGATCCAGGACCCTAGAAATAATTTTTTGTAGGTTAGCTACCATGATCCTAGCGTGTAGTAAAGGAAAGGATGGGGATCATTTAAGAGAAAGAGAGGATTAACCCTTTGTTACAATTGCATAAGACCATGACATTTGGCTAAGGAATTCCCTGGAAAGAGACCTAGTTGCCTATGTTTCCAAGCTCTAGACCATGAAGTATTGGATTGCCCTAGAATGATTGAAAGAATGAATATGAACCAAGAAAACCCTAAGGCAAGTCCATAAACTGAGATTATGATAGAACCCCAGAAAGGATCAGAGAAAGTATTACTACATATGCAAGAAACCTTGAATGATAACCAACATGTCAGTTTATCAGAGGTCTTTAAAGAAAAAGAGTACATTGAAGCAAGAATAGGAGACTTTGACATTGACTATGTTCTGGATGAGGAAACATAGGTGAATAACATGACCAAAAGAACTTGGGAAATTCTAGAAAATTTTGCTATGATTCCTTCATTGGGAGGAATAGGATTATTGAGAGGAAAGTTGATAACCCTATGTGGAAGACTTACCAGGATAGCTATGAGTTCTCATGGAACTTCGACAGAGGAATAATTTGAAGTTGTTAAATTTATTGAGAAAAAATCTCCATTTGCTATGTTATTAGGAATACCTTGGATTGAAGGAGATTAGGCCAGAAGAAAAGAAGAGGAAATCCTAGAGCAAAAGAAGAAATAGTTAAAATATTTCATGACTAGGAGGATTGCACACTTGATTGAAGAACAGGAGAACCAGGTGAAGCTATTTCCAACCAGATATTTGGATGTCGAAGTTGGAAGAACATTAGAAGACCCACAGAAGACTGAATTACCTATTCCAGGTACAGATGAAGTATTACCCTTGATTTCTAGGAAGGAAACTCAACAACGCGAAGTTACTCTACCAAAATAAGATAAGAATTGGAATGGAAAAAGGAATCTCGAGACGAAGCTCACTGGAAAGAAGGCTAGAAAACTAAGTAAGAAGAGATCTAAGATCAGAACAACATCACATAACACTTCACCATGGCAAAGAAATATAGATGTTAGAGACAGTATAATTGTTCGACCGATGACCCGAATGGGTAGAAAAGCATTTATGGTCAGAAATTTCACCACCAGACCATTGGTACCATGCCACAATGAACGGAACTGAGTTAATAAAGGCTTCTCACCCATTGCAAGAGATCCATTGCCGAGTTATATATTTATCCCATCATGCCACACAACGAGAAACACTTTTTTCAATCGTGACTATCAGAGCTCCGAGCATAGTTGATTTCACACAGTGATCACCATGTTAGTGCCATCTATCCCATTGCATTGAACAATTACTCTTCAAACCTGAGACATTCAACCATGAGCGTGCATTTTAGATGAGCTTAGCACTGCAGAGAATTTTTTTGAAGAATTTCTTATTGACCTAATGACTGAAAGAGTAATGTCTAAAAGAGAGATGTCTACAAGTATTCAAGCATCATCAATGAGAGGAATGCAAGCCTCTCCATCGACATCATCTCGACCATAAAAAAAAAGAGAACTAAACACAGAGATGACCTAGCCAATGCAAAGCTGATCCCGTCCATATTGGCGGATTACATCCCACCTTTCATTGGGGAAGTGAGTCGAGATAGCATTCCAAGAGAATTTGTGTACACCATTGTTACTGCGTACCTCCCAAAGTGGATACACGAAGTTCACGCATAACAGGATAATATTAGAGCGTTGAATTTTAGTGACTTCAACCTCGAAGATCGAAAAAACTACAGTATGCTTGACCCATATAAGTACCTGACCAAGACAAAGGGGAAAAACTCAAAGATAATCCCTCATCCATGGATGATAAACCTCACACAGTCCACTTTGTTAAACATCATGAAAATCCCACACTTCGAATGGCACCAGGAATTCAATGCCTATGTCAAGTTATTACTTTCATGTTACCATGGTAGCTACTTATGGATAGACCGTCATATCACAGTTGACCCGACGTTGATCCATAGGATCACAGGATTGAGTATGCAAGGACCCGATCCACAGGAGTTCTATCCAGGAAAAGCCACAGATCGTGCACTAACACAGAAAATCAAGGATACATATGGCGATGTCAAAAAGGGAATGCGAGGCTATAAGGCAGCCTCCATCCAGAATGGCGCAGTGTGCCTCTCCTATCAGTTAATTGCAGGAAAGTTAGTAAGGAAGAAAAAACCTATGCAGGTCACAGGCTTTGTTGTTGACCTCGTGAGAAAGTGCATAGAAGGTTTACAGATGAACTGGGTGAAGTACCTAGTGAGTCAGTTGGAGCTAGATTCCCGCGAAGCTCAGGATCAGGGCTACGAATTCAATTTCAACTAGCTCCTAATCCTTATCACCTTTATTTCTTGGGAGATGATGGAAGGTGCGACCTTCCCGGATATTGAACCATTTGAATTGCTTGCTGCGAAGTTTGCCACACTATGGCACTCGAGGGACATGGAAAAATAGTGGCAGCCAAATGCTATTTTTCACGCCTACTACCTTCAGCTGAAGAGATCCATAGATGCAAAACCTCGCATGACTCTGAACACCTTACAAATATTCTAACCTCTGATGAAGTTATACATAGATCGACACTTCATCTACCTTACTGCGTGAGCCGATGAACATAAGGAGCAGCTTCAGTTGTAATACAATCTCATGGAAGAGGATCTTGAGGAGATCACTAAGGACTAGTCGGCAGATCTCCTTATTCTAGATGACCCTGTAGAGATGTCCAACCCTGATAGCCCATCAATCACACATGATACACCCGGACCTAGTAAAATGAAGAAGACCGAAGAAGTATAATAATTAAGTAGTGCCTCAGAAAAGACTGCTTGAATATCACCTGACCAAGGGGGTGATGACGAAGTAGAAGAAATAAATGGTACAGGAGCTTAACAGAAGCAAGGTGAAGTAACACCGCCGAGAGATGAGACCAATCCCTTGAAGAAGAGGAAGGTTTCTCCCTTGAAACCTTCTTCTTGGAAGAAATCGAGAGCCATGGTGACCAAGATGAAGACCGTGCTTACTACTGATGACTTTGAATTCATCATAGCATCCCTCAATGATGCTTTGCTGGAAATCATGGAGAAACAAGAAGATAAGTAGGATGAAATGTATGAAACACTTAAGGTCAAGTTCCAAGGGGTACAACATGCCCTTCGGTCCAGTCTCGCAGTGTCCATTGTGCCCCTGTCATCAGGAAAACCAGAGTTGGGGGATGAGCCAGCCCAACTCTGTCGATTACCTAATGTAGTCAAAGCTAGTCTTTGTCACGCACAAGAAGAAGCAGAACAAGCTACCCAGACCTTGAAGCAAGTACAAGGAAACATTGTATAACAATGAAGAATTGCATAATAGGAGAAGGTTTCTCTCCAAGCCAAGTTTGAAGTAGAGAAAGCACAGATGCAGCAAGAGAAAGAATAGTTTCTCACATAGCAGCTCAAAGTAAAAGAAGCAGTAAACAAATCCCTCTAATATGTGACAATTTTAGAGATACAGGCTGGAGACTGAGTCACACATCAAGTAGAGAAGCTTGCAGAAGTTGTCCAGTAGATACAACAATGAATAATATATTTAGAACTCCGCACTATACCTGACACCCCGCAGGATGTAAGGACCAAAGGGAAGCAACTGCTCGAAGTGCAGTTGAAAGAATAAAATTCCTTGCCATGGAATGCAAGGAAATGAGTGATCATAGTGCCCAGACCTTTGAGCAAATCACTGAGAATCCATAATTGAAGGCACTGGATTCGTAGCTCTAAGAGGTGAATTATCAAGAAGAAACGATACAAACGCAGTTGAAGCCTCTATCATTTGTGGAAAAAATGAAGCGATTGCAAGAGCGGGGCACTTCCTAGCAGTAGGTCCATACTATTCAGAGTAGAGTTATGGAAGTAACTCAGAGGCTCCAACCTGTACAGGACGAGTCTTACCAATTGTTCACAGAAATCGAAGGTCGAGGAGAAGAACTGGAGAAAGTTGTCACTGCAGCTGAACAACACCTTGAAGGACCTATCAACAAAGTAGTCATACAAGAGTTCATTGAATAGTAGGTCGTAGCACAACAACAAGTCGAAGTATCTTGAGCCAAGATCAAGGCTTTTGAAGCATAACTAGTCAGATCAGAGTGACTCGGGAGGAGTCACAGGTGAGTGTTGGGGGCCTGTTGGCCCTTAACCAAGTTTTGAGGATTCTTGGTCATGTTTGACCTAATTTTGGGACTTCAACAGGCTATTGAAGGCAAAGCGCAAGACGAAACAGAAATCGCGGGATATCAGCCCCTTTTAGGGCCCTTTTTGGGATTCAGGATTATGTAATGGGTATGGGAATGTTGGCCCATGGGTTCACCCATGCTTAGGCCTATTTTGTAATGCATAAATAGATGCTAAGGAAATATAGCGAAAACAATGAATGGATGAGTGCTAGAGTTGTATCTGTGTGATCAAGAGTTGTAAGTGTTTTGTGCATATTTTGTGAGACTTGCAGAGCTAAGTAAAATTCAGTGTAGGAGACTATATAAGGCTACGTTCTTAGATCCACTCAGGGAAGGAGGATCTAGCGAGTTGCATAGATCTCCTGTCCTCTAGGGAGTAGGGGTTTTGAGGCTCTTTTCATGTAACCTATTGAAAAATCTAATAAAGAAGAGAAGAGTTGGTGGGCGTAGCCCCAGGGTGGGGGTGAACCATGTACATGTTGTGTTGCTCTGATTTTTTCAATGTGTTGATGTGCTTATATGTTAATGTTCTTAGTTCTTTAATATAGATGAATGACCTGTCGATGCTTAGTGCTTAATAATATGGATGGATGTTAGATTTGACTGATATACATGTGCTTAGTGTTGAATCTGTTAAGATCTGATCTGTTTCTTCATGATAAGTGATGTTAGATGCTAGATTTGGTTGAATACTGCATTGTTCTATAATTAGGGTTTAACTGTGTTGTAACTAAGAACTAAATATTGATAAATATATCTGTTGAGTGCTCTGTTAAGTGATTAGAATCACAGATCTATGTCCCAGCTAAGGTTGTAAACACTTGAGTCCTGCAACCACCCCTGCCTCTACCTCAGGTGAGACTTCATCTTCTTTGTAGATGTTGCCAAAAGGGTCGGTATTTAGGTATTTTTTGGTGCTCTGTTGTAGCGTTAAACCTTGGGTCTTCCCCTGTGCCAACAATAATGACATTTTGATCTACTTAACAAAATCTTCCTTACGAAGACATGTTATTTCCATTTGTTCTTCATACTCCAAAAAACTCTGGAGTGAAGACCCTAAGCTTGTCAAATTTTTCTCTTCTAACCTATGATGATAAGAAGAGAGTAAAGCATTATAATACAGAATGCAAAAAACTTTATTATGAGGATGAATGAGTTATGGGATTTGATTGTAGAATTTAGTGAATCTAATATTGAAAGATTCAATAGTTTCACCATTTGTAAAAGTGATGTTATTATAATATTTTAATAAATCTGTTGGATTCTTAGGCTTCCCATATGTTTATTTAAGATAGTAAACTAATTCATTCCAACTAGAAATGACTTTGGGAGGAAATTCAAAAAAATCAACAACTTTCCATTCTAGATAGTTAACAAATAATCACATACAAGTATCATTATCATTTGCCCCTATATTGTGACATGCTTTAGAAAATGCACTACGATGTTATTTTGTAGAAATAGTTCCATTTCCTAAAAATTTCCACAAATGATCTTTGAATTTGGGAAGGGAATTAGTAGATGGATCAAGATCTAGAGGTGAGGATACATTCCATGGTGTAGTTGTTACATATTCCTCAAACTGGAATAAACTAAACTTCTTGATTACCTTGGTAGGATTAGTGGTGGATTGGAAAATAATTTGATGAATAAATATACTTCCAATCAAAGAAGAGGAATATGATTGTGAAGAATAATATTGACCAGTTTCAGAAGAAGAACCAAAAGACTTCATATTGAAGGTGATATGAAATAATGTTATCGATGACCTAGAAGAATCAGACAAATATCTTCGATGTTTTCCTTGTAAGTGTTCAAGGACAACGTTCCTTCTTCCTATTTCAGATACATGATTAATTTCTAGAGATAACCCTCTCGTTTTTAAAGAAAAATGAGAACCAAAGGACATAAGATAGACTTTTTATCAAGGAGTTTTATTTCTGGCCAGCCTTTGTTGAGCCTCCCATTGTTCCCTAATTCTGATATCTTGAGAAATAACTTCCCAACATTGATTAAGTTCAGCTTGTGAGAGGGATGTTTCCAAAATCATGTTAAATAAGGTCAAAGAAATGTTGGTTTGATCATCTAAAACCCACCTAATGTTAGGTTGACACACAATAGGTATGGTCATGAAAACATAAAATAAATAATAAAAAGAAAGATAGCCAATTTTTTTTTACAGTAATTGCAACAATAAGACGCAAATACTAGAGGAATATTGAAGATTTCCCTAGTATGGTCGTGAAATAAATGTTGATGAAAAAGAATGGATTTATCTTAATACCAACATTTTCAGATTTTGTTTGGCTAAAGAAAATAATCGACATTATTACCCTGAATTTATAGCCTCTTTTACAAAAAATTCAATTAACTCTCAAGAAATGAATTCTTGGAATTCATGTTGTCCTTTTAATTTAAGAATGTCAAAATGAAAAATATAACAAAAAAATAACTTTGAATATTTTTTTAATAACTTTAGAAATAAAATATTTGATAAGGAAACATAGAAATACTCAAATGAGACTCAGAACCATCAAAATATTGTATTTATCCAAATCTGAAATACAACCAACAATGTTCTTCATATCCAAAGAGTAAGGACCAAAATAAAACTTAACAATCAATGATGGTATTTTTCATCATACAATGACCACTGGTATCATCAAGTGAAACCAAGACTGAAACACGATAAAATGACAGGCACAAATGTCACTACCTTGACTCTTGTGAAGTATATAAAAAAATAAATACTTCTTGGCTCTCCTTGCTGCCACCTTCATAAGGATACTTATCAGAATTGTTCTCTCTATCACTCTCCCTTTGCTTGTCCGTTGAACTATTCCTTTATTCTTCTCAAAGTAGTTTGAGAATTTCAACCTATTTTAGATATGTTATAAACTAATTTTAGTTTAAAGGGACAACGTTATAAAATAATAATAATAATTAATTATAAGGATAAATAAATACTAAATAATAGGTGGGAGCCCCTAATTATTCCTTATTAACTTTTCAAACAATTTTCTCCTTGTCCCTCCTAAAAAATAGAGACACGATTCCAAACATCCATTTAAATATCAACATCACCCATATTCAAATCAACCCACATGAAAATTTTGTAAACTTCCTTGTGACCCCCAAATTATAACATATTTATCAAAATAAATATATCATTTTGTGCCTTAGTAAAAAAACTATCATAATATGCCAAAAATGAAAATATCACCAATCTGTCCAAAAGTAAACTTTTGTGCTGATAATCAAAATGATAACCAACTAGTCTGATCCAACATACTACTATCCAAAAAATAAAAATCATAATTGTCCTCATCACCAAAATAACATTGTAAAACTAGAAATCGTATTTTTTTTTATGCGAGGTATTTTTCCTCTTTTCACTTCCTTGTGATTTTTTTTACTTTCATGACTTCTATTTCTTCATCTGTTGGTGCCTTAATCCTTGTCACTAAATCTTCAAGATGCATATCTTCAAATTATTTATGCTTGATTTCAATTTTTTGGGATTGGGAATGGGAAGTAATCAAGTGTGAATAGGTCACTGATTGGTCGAAATTGACAGATTAGGCATACCATTTTCCATTACTAGGCTCAGGTTCTTGGGTTAGATATTTGAGCTTCTTTGTTGGATGCTGAGTGGAATGGGAATGCAAATCCTCTGAATTGATATGCAGTGTATACCTTTCAAGTGGAGAGGGTGGAGGTAAGGGAAGTGAAACTAATGGCCATCTATGAACTTGGTTCTGAGGAGGATTTACAATTTCTTTCCAACCATCATTGGTTGAAACTTCAGGCTATAGAGAGACACGTGATTGAACAGGGATATGAGAAAGTATATTATGAGGTGGGTGGAATGGTGTTTCATGTGGAGGATTAGGCCAGAAATATTCTCTCTCTTCTAGGTTAAGGAAACCATTATGTAATAACTGAATGAATTCTTCTGAATCAATGTCAAAGTGGATGGAAAAACGTAATCTTTTATTACCCAAAAACTCATTATGTCTCCTTCCTCTTCCCTTATTTCCCCTACCACCACTACTTCTACTGAAGAAAATCATCTATAATGTAAGGAATATATATACATAGCCAATTACCCTCATATATAAATGTAAATCCTTTCAAAGATGATAGATTTATTTCAAATTTAGAGTCATTTCATTACCCAGAATCCAAATAATTTTCTTTTAATAATAAATCTGAGTTATTCTCAAAATGTTTTTAATACCGAGATGCATTGGTTGGAATAAGAAAAAAATTAAAATGTAAGTGATTTTAACTTAACATGCCATCAACCAACAAAAATAAATAATCATCACCCACCATAATCATGTAGCTTAAAAAACTATTTTCGTATCAAAGTCCAAACTGAATCATTATACATAATTTCTAGGTGTAACAAAATTCACATGTATAGCCAATGATTTTTCCAAGCAATTCATTTATCATTAAAAAAATTGATCATCACTCTATACGAAGGAATCATCATAAATATGCCAAATACACCATATAACAACCACTTCCAAAAGATTCCACACATTTCTCACATTCGAAAATGAACTTAAAAAACTCGTCATAAATATTGGAGGATATTTAGGGTTTCAATAGCCAAACCCCATATAAATTTCAACAACTATAATGAGTGTAGAGGCTAGAGTTATGCAAGAAGGATATCCAATTTTTTCTTTTACAAATGATTCGAAACAGACTGCATACATTTCCCTTGAATCGACTTTGACCAAAGACCCAAATCCTTGGAAGAGAAGAGAAAAAATATAAATACAAAGGAGTTTGAAACTAGTAGGTCAACTCCAAGTAGAGGATATAAACCCCAAAATACATTTCAGAATATAATATATTTTGCAGTAGGGTGGTGAACTAATTTGTAAGCGGAGTAGCAATAGTGCTCAACAACGAACAACATTTGAACTAGGTCGACATATACTAGATAAAATATGGTGTTGGCATGAAGGGAGGAGTAATGAATACTAGCAGATTTCTTCACCAAATGTGGCATCAAATATATCAAAAATAAACCATGGGACTCTTATTAAAACCAGGAAACCCTTATCTCTTTTGAAGAAAACAGAACAACAAGCTAGTTAATAATAGTGTTTTTAAAACAGTCCCTGAAGGAAAGACCAACAGGAAAGAAAACCAACAACAAACAACACATTCATTCACCATTTCACAGATCTATGGCTAAATTATAATTGTAAATTTAAAGTGCATTTGATAAGAGAAACTGCATGAATAATACCTTCACTAGCTTGCTTGAATCCCTTTCTTTAAGAAAAATGAGTTTTAACGCCAAAAAACGAGTGTTAGGGTTCGAACAAAACAATTTTTGTAGAGCTCAATCCCACGGGCTAACACAGTGAAAATGACAAACATCTAAGGTGGTAACCCCAACAAGAAACCTATGTCCATGCATTCAATGCATGATACTCACGTCGCCTCAAACATTTACATCCTTTTCCAAATCACAATTTCACTAATCCATTTAATCCAATAGCAGAGAAACATATCATTCTAGCTATGCAAAAAATTCAAGTGCTTTCATATCCACATCACCGTCATTTAAATTACCTCGAAATAACATCCTATTCATTACGTCGAATAAACCCACATTGATTTCCAAACTTATTTAACAATGGCTTATAATCAACAAGCTAATAATCTCCTTAAAATAAGATTTGAATAACATGAACCAACCATATGAAATTAATATGAAATACTTACAATATACCATATGCATCATGTTGAACAATAGATTCAACCTTTTTAATCATATACTTATCATATCACCTTCAAATATATATGAAAGGCCTGAAACCAACATACCATATAAAGGATTGTGTTGTTTGAACAGATTTCATGTTGATTTGTTGTGATAAAAAACTTTTCAAAGTGGATCCTCCATATTTTTTGCTACTTATTTTTGTATGTGAAAATAGAAACAAGTACCAAACTTTAAATAATGAAACAAAACAACAATATTTGTGTAACATAATGTTACATGGAGGATAATCTAAGTCAAAACGTTTTACTTAACCAACCATCACCTCTAGAAATTCATTAATACAAGTGATTGAAGCATCAAATATTTCAAGGAGAACTGATATAGACTATAAGAGATCATTATTTGAATGTCCATTTCTCTTTTAAACTAGCAAGCCCCACCTATAGTTAAGTGTTTATAATTTTTATATAGATAATAGACAAAAAAATTCTCAATGCTTTGCAACCATTTGCATGCAGGTGGATGGTTGACGATTTTAGAGTCAACATGTCATAGGTGGAGTATGAGTGTTTTCATTAATGCCAAAGAGGGATATTGTTGGAAAGTTGGTTTTCATTGATATCAATCCTCGTAAACCCTAGAAGAAGCCCTGAAGCAAGTTTGGAAGCATCTAGAAGTGATGGGTGTATTTGCAGAAGTATCCAAAGTGGTTCCCATATGGTGTATATTTAAGCATGGACCTGATGGGAAGAATCTTTGAATAAGTGTACAAGAATCCCTGGAAATATGTCGAAGTGGTTTAAAATCCCTAGAAGTGTGGTCATGAAGCCCAATGTTTTTTGAGGAAAACGAGGATGAAGGACATTGAAACTGCATGAAAAACCTTCATAGATGGATATTCCTCGTCGTGTCATTTCCAATGGTAGGTGGTATGTCACCTGGTTCCTCATAGTTTAGAAGTTATTCCCTTTTAAATTTGAATCCCCGAAGTATGGTCAAGAATCCCTAGATTCAAGGTCAAGAAGTTACAAGTCGCCCCCAAAATTAATTAAAGGAGAAAATTTGTTGCAAATAAGAAGTTACAGGTTGGCCCTAAAGATAAGCAAGGGAGGAAATTGAAAAGGTATAAATACACATCAAGAACCTATCATTTTTTCATCCATCCAAGTGTGTATTTATGGTATGGAGCTAGCATAAGTGGTTCTACACTTTTTCTAGGAGGATTAGTGATATCAACAAAGAAAATATTTCCTATGAGAAAGGATGTCGAGGAGAACAAGGAGTACGAAGGTGACTAAACTAGCTTTCATAGGTTATCCATGGGTTGAAGTGGAGCAAGGTGTATATTCCTAAGGTTATATTTGGGTTGTAGTGGAACAAGGTATGGATGTACGTGGTTCATAATGAGGCAAAGTGAAGATGTATGTGGGTTGACAATGTATGAATCGTGGATCTGTGAAAAAAAGTTTTGAAGAAGGTGGTACTCTCTTGATGCTGGAGTTGAGGAAGGTCTATATTTTTGAGATCTGATGTACCAGGTTTTATAGAATGAAAAGGTAATTTATTATATACATTTTGAGGCTTTTATCTTGAAGGTCATGGTATATTCTTAAGGCATATCTTGGAGGTTATAGTACAGGTTTTATGGAATATCATTTGGTACATGATTGAGGTATATCATGAATGATATGGAATATGTTTGAGACACATAGTTTGGTACATGGTTGAGTTATATCATGAATGATATGGCACATGTTTGAGACATATCCTTGATATATGGTTTATGGAGGTTATGGTACATGTTTGAGGTATATCTTAGCACATGGTTTGGATGCATATCTTGATGATGTTAGACATATGTTTTGAGATATGTTATTGGTGATCTTGGCATATGATTTGTATGGATGGACCTGGCTTTGTTGATGATGTTTTTTATTATCACTGATAATCAACCTATCACTCTCACTGATAATCAACCTGTTGTGAGTTTGATGACATGGGTTAACCCCCTCTCATGGATTCTAACTCTGACAATTGTGGTGGACATTAAATCCTACGGGTTTTGATCTAACGACAATTGTAGTCCAGCAAATGGTATCATAGAAACAGGTCTCAAGTTCAAAAATCGCATGGGACACGCTGGGGGGGGAGATTGTTGGACATTAGGTTCAATGCTTCCTGCTATTTCGTGACATCGGTAACCCCCTCTCCTACTACAGAGCATCTTGAAATATTCTTTTAGGACATATGGCTTGGAGACTCCCAGTAATGTGAATGTTGGAGAGGGTATTCTAAGCAACAACTGTTACATATTATAGAACTATATTTTATATAGTTTGAAGTGTTCATTTGCATTTTTTGGGAAGACATATTCAGAATGATTTGAGGCAGAGATTCATAGCGGATTCCAAGCATGTATTCAAGCAGAGATATATTCATTAAATATGTTGCAGACTTGTGAGAATATTTGATTTATATTGAGAAGAAGGGATATGTGGTAATCAGTTACAAGAGTGACAAATGGGTCAACATTATGTGTAGTTAAGTAGCAGAGTCATGGAAAATTTCATTACATATGGAAAAAAATGAATTCATGAGATATTTAATAGGTCTAGAAGACAATACCTGACATGAACCAGAGAGGATACACGACAATGGATGGAATCATGAGATGAGAAGGAATTTCATAAAGGAATATGGACTCATTGAAAAGCATATGACTCATAAGAAAAGCATATTGATAGGTGGAACTAGCTAGTCAGAGGAAGGAAAGAAGTGAAATGAACATTAAGATAGGGGAAGAGAAACCATCATGAGGAGATATACTGTCAACATAATATTGTTGAATGATTATGTCATTGATGTTAGTGCAGTGAAGATGACAAGCCGTGACGACTTGAATTAAAGTGATGAAGGAACCTTAACATGAATCATTTTAATACACATCAGTAGATTACAGTAACATGAAGTACCAATGGACAAAAATCATCGAGAGAGAGGAAAGAGAGAATGAAATATTGCAAAAGAAAACAAGGGGAGAGAAATCATTCGAGGGAGTTACCCTTAATTTCAAATGGGAAGATAACGAACAAAAGCAGAAGAGAAAGATAAAAAACATGAATACGGTGTGAGAGATATTTTCATGGGGAGTTACCCTAAATGTCAAAGGGGGAGAAAAAGAACAAAAGAAGAATAGAAAGATCAAAAGCATGGAGACAATGAGAGAGAGACTATCAGGGGGAGTTACCATTTTCCATTGATGTCAAAGGGGGAGAGAAATTTAAAATAGCATGCATACAATGGGAGAAATGGTAACATATGGAGTGTGAGTGTTTCCATCAATAGAAAACAGGGAGATTGTTGGAAAGTTGGTTGACATTGATGTCAACCCTGGTCAACCCTCGAAGAAGCTATGAAGAAAGTTTGGAAGCATCTACAAGTGATGGGTGTATTTGGAGAAGTCTCCAAAGTGGTCCCCTTATGGAAAAAATTTAAGCATGGCCCTCATGGGAAGACACTTTGAAGAAGTCTACAAGAAGCCCTGGAAATATGGCTAAGTGGTTTCGAAGCCCCAATGGTGTGGTCATGAAGCACAAAATTTTTTGAGGAAAAATAGGATGAAGGACATTTCAAATTCATGCAAAATCCTCAAAGGTGGATAGTCCTCATCATTTTGTTTCCAATGGTAGGTGGTACTTCACATGGCTTCTTGCAGTTGATAATTTATTCCCTCTTAAAGTTGAATCCTTGAAGTATGGTCAAGAAGTCTCGCATTCAAGGTCAAGAAGTTAAAATTGGGCCCCAAAAATAATTAAAGGAGAAACATTGTTGCAAATAATAAGTTACAATTTGGCCCTAAAGTTAAGAAAGGGAGGTACTTGGAAAAGTATACATACACATCAAGAACCTATCATTTGTTCATCCATCCAAGTGTGTTTTTATGGTATAGAGCTAGAATAAGTGGGTGCGCACTTGTGCTAAGAGGATTGGCCATATCAACAAAGAAAATATTTCCTAGGAGAAAGGAGGCCGAGCAGAGCAAGGAGTACGAAGGTGACTAAACTAGCTTTTTGAGGTTATCCACGGGTTGCATTGGAGAAAGGTGCATATTTCTAAGGTTATCGATGGGTTGCAATGGAGAAAGGGGAAAATGTATGCGGGTCATAGTGAGGAAAAGGGAGGATGTCCGCGGATTGACAGTGTATGAATCATGGATATGTGAAAAAGAGTTTTGAAGAAGGTGGTACTCTCTTGATGTTGAATTTGAGGAAGGTCTATTCATCTATGATATTATGTACCAGGTTTTATAGAATGAAAACGTATGTTATTCTATACATTTTGAGGCTATTATCTTGAAGGTCATGGTATATGCTTAAGGCATATCTTGGAGGTTATGGTACATGGTTTATGGCATATCTTTTGGTACATGGTTGAGGTATGTCATGAATGATATGGAATATGTTTGAGGCACATATTTGTGTACATGGTTGATGCATATCATGAATGATAGGGAATATGTTTGAGGCATATCCTTAGTACATGATTTATGGAGATTATAGTACATTCTTGAGGTATATCTTGGCACATGGATTGGATGCATATCTTGATGATGTTGGACATTTGTTTTTAGAGATTTTCTTGGTGATATTGGCATATTATTTGTATGAATGATTCTATCTTTGTTGATGATGATGTTGATTATCAATGCTAGTGATAGGTTGGTTGTCATTGACAGTTTCATTGACAGGTTGAGTCTACATTTATATTTCATGGAGGAAGGAAGGGGAAAGGAAAGGGGGTTGTATCCTACTTTTGGTTGGAGACGGAGAATACAAGGATTTGGGTCTTCCTTCAGGTTGGAGCATGTGAATCAGGGGGTTGGAGCCTCCTTCCAGTTGGTGCTGGAGAATACAAGGAGTTGGAGACTCCTTCAGGTTGGATCCTTTAAATCAAAGGGTTGGAGCCTCCTTATATTTGGAGCTGGAGGATTTGGGGAGTTGTAACTTCCTTTAGGTTGGTCCTATAAACAAGGGGTTGGAGCCTTCTTCTATTTGGTGCTGGAGAATTTTGGAAGTTGGTGCTTCCTATGAATGTGATTTTCTAATATATAAGAAACCATTATGTGGTTTTATCCCATTTGGGTTTCCACGTAAAAATATCTTGTGTAATGTGTATGATGTGATGAATTTTTGAACAATATTGTTTATGGTTATATGTTCATGACATGTTAAATGCAATCATAAGTGAATGAAATTGTTGATAAGTTAATTTTTAGATGTTCTGGTTAAAAATGGTAAAACGTGCTCAATATTGATTCACCCCCCTCTCAATATTGGTGAATATTCCAAAAAATGGTATCAAAGAGCCAGGTCTCGAGTTCGAAACTTGCCCAACATGTGCTAGGGGGGAGATTGTTGGATATTGGGTTCAAGGCTTCCCACGAGTTTCACGACATGAGTTTACCCCCTCTCGTGGATCCTAACTCTGGAGATTGTGGTGAATATTAAGCTTGTGGGTTTTAGTCTAACGACAATCATAGTACAACATTTTATGTGGTTATTGGGTTGAACCAACTTTGATGATGATGATGTATCAGTATCAGTGACAACAACAATGACATGTTGAGTCTCTTATTTATGATGATGATGATGTATCAGTATCATTGACAATTAGAGTGACAAGTTGAGTTTCTTATTTATGATGATGATGGTGTATCAGTATTACTGACAGTTACAGTGTCCAATTGATTCTATCATTTATATTTCTTGGATTTTGGGTGGCCCACTAGAATATTGGTGTCTTAATATAGAAGGTTGGTGCTTGCAGAGGAGTTGCAACTTCCTTTTAATTATATCTCATAAAACTTGGGGGTTGGACCCTCTTTCCATTTGGAGCTGGGGAATCTAGGGATTTGTTTTTTCCTTTAGGTTGGAGCCTATAAATTAGGGGGTTGGATATGGATGTCAGACAGTTGGTTTAGATTGATGGATAATTGGTTTAGATTGTTGGTTTTCATTGATGTCAACCCTTGGAGAGTGATATTGTAGATTGATGTCAACCCTTAGATATTGATGCCAACCCTTGAGTATGTCCGGTATCTCAAGAGGTATGAGTAAGGAACCCAATTTTGGCTGAGGTATAAAGGTATGAAGATCAATTTATTTGTAGGTACGACTATTCTAGATGGATGATACATGTCATGCCATTTCTAGTGATATGTGGAACATCACATCACTCCTCACGGTTAGAGAGTTATGGTCATGTGAATTTGGAGGGCCCTCATGAGTTATCTAGAAGCCGCTAGAAGGTCAAAGAAGTCAAATTACTCTAGAAACTCCTAGAGGAAGTTGACTAGTCAAATTTATGGTAACTAGGAGTTAATCATGGGTAAAGTTGTTGCATTAAGAAATAATTAAAGTTGTGAGTTTGTTAATTATGGTAAAGTGGTTGCAAAGAGAAATTGTTTAAATAATAAAGTGGTTACAATAAGAAGTGGCGAGTTTACTATTTATGGATAAGTCAAAGTGGTTGCAAAAGAAATTAATTAAGTAATAAAGTTAGTTGCAACTAGAAGTGGAGAACTTATTGTTTGTGGATACAGTGGTTGTAAGTGGAAAAGTGGTTAGAAGTGGATTAGACCTAAAAGAAGGACGTTGGGTAAAGTGAGTTAGAAGATAACCCCTTGAGGAAGCTACTTGGAGAGTATAAATAAGAGAGAAAGGGTATCCTATTTGCACCTATTTTTGAATATAATTGAATATCCATTTGTAAAAGGTTATTTGGCAGGTATTATTGATAGATCAAATTTACCGCAGAAAAATTGAGAAAAAAAATCACGACAGAAAAATCATGGCTGCAGAAACGTGAAAAAAAATCATGGAAGAAAAATCATGACAATAGAATCGCAGTAGCAAATCCGCAACAACAAAATCACGAAAACATAACCATGACAACAGAATCGTGAAAACATAATTGCGGAAACAAAATTGTGGAATTAGAATCACCACTACAGAAGCAAATTTGTAATAGATCCACAACTACAAGAAGAAAAAAGTATGGTTTTCATATGTGTAGTGTTGAATCTATGAATCTAGTTGAAAGTTTTCCTTATAAATCTATTGGATTCCCTCTTGGAAGTTTAGGGCTTGTTTTAGAATGGTTTTGAGGTAGATCTATTGAAGTATATTGTTGGTGCATGTCTAAGTCTTATTGGTATATCTTATGGTATATTATGAGAGGCATTTGTTAGTGTTCTTGATATATAATTGGTACACACTTGAGGCTACATAACAGGTTGGTTTTGGCACATGATTTGATGTGAGGGTTTAAGGTATTTGGTTATGGATAGTGTGATGTATTTCTAGAGAAATTTTGATGGGTATATTGGTATATGTATTTGGTATATGATTGTGATACATGTTGGGACAAATAGTTGATGAGTAGCACATACGTGAAGTGTATGGTATGGTGATGTTGGTACATCTTAATGAGTCATAGTTTGATCTATAGTTGATGCATGATTGGTACATATTTGGTACATTGTTAGAGGCACTTGCTAGTAGTATTGTTGGCACATGGTTTATGGATGATGTGGTATATATGACTTGGTATACGTTTAGAGGAACATCTTGATTTTGATACATATTGTTGATGTTTGTAAGTAGTCTTGGTTGATGCACATCTTGGTGATATTGTGCGCCATATGGTTGAGAGTTGTCTCGGTGATTGATCTTGGTGAATAGATATGATGGGTAGATGAGATTGATGAGACATGTTGATGTGATAGGTCTTGTGACAGGATGTGTTATGCATAATTGATGCACTAGTGTTGTTATAGGTTGTTGGTACAGGTTGTTACAGGTTGTTGGTACAAGTGTTTACAGGTTGTTTAGTGCAGGTTGATTGGTACAAGTTGTTATAGGCTATTGGTACATGTTGACAATGGCAATGTTTGATTCAGTGAGAGGTTCTCTACATTTGGAATTTATATTTTAGGGAAGTTGGATAGGGAAAGGAAAGGGGGTTGTAGTCTCCTTCCAGTTGATGCCGAAGAATCAGGGAGTTGGATCTTCCTTCAGGCTGGATCCTAAGAATTAGGTGCTTGTAGCCACCTTCCTATTATAGATGGAGAACATAGGGGGGTACGTAGCCACCTTCTGGTTGTAGCCAAAGAATTGGGGAGTTGGAGTTTACCTAAGGTTGTAGCCTGAGAAACTAGGAGGTTGGAGCCTCCTTCCAGTTGGAGCTAGAGAATTGGAAGTTGGTTCTTTCTTGAATGTATTTTTTAAAGAAATATAAGAAAAACATTCTATGGTTTTCTTCCGCATGGGGTTTCCATGTAAAATAATTGTGTACTGTGCATTGTGTGGATGTGTCTATTATTTTTATTATGCATTGATGGATGTTAATGTTAAATGATGCAATAACATATTAATGATGAATTGTGTTGGTGTTAATATCTCTTCCTACTTATGTTAGTCTCACCCAGGTTTATATATAATCAGGGTTCTAACAAAACCCTCTAAAACTATCAGCCCTCCTGGTAAACTAGAAGGAAACACAATGCACAGAGTGCACTACATAGTCTCACCTGAGATAGATTTATGGGTGACTGCAAAGCTCAGGTGCTTGCATTCTAGGAAGGAGTGTGGATATGGGATTGTATTTGATCTTCTTCAAGCCTTAATCTGATTATTCCTTCTATTATTCCTAGGACTTATTCATCTTTGAGTCATGCATGCATTCTAACATATTTATCTTAACCATTCATTGATTCATTCATAAACTAATCATTGAAATAAGTAAAATTACAACAAAAATTACAAATAACACATGTTTTACCGTGGTTCACCCCCTCATGGGATACATCCACAAAGATCTGACTTCTATGCTCTTTTATTTAGATTTATGCAAAATATGGTGCCGCGCGCACTACATCTCCCATCATATAATCATGAAAATGTGAAATAACTTCAGTGAGGTGGAATATATCACACCAGGCTCCTGAGCCTATAATATAACCCTCAAAATTTGGCCTACTAACCTCTTCTACAACTCAACAACTTAAAAATATTAGAACTACAATAGTCGAATTGAACTAGTATTCGAACCAAGTAGAACAAAACCAAATCCCGACCTAGACATCCTAGGTTCTTATTTATACTATTTTACAAGATTATTATCCATTACAATCTCTACCAAAACTATAACCCTAGCATGGTTAGCGTTTCTTTCCTGCGCACCTTGCATGCTTTCCTCCTTTGCATGCGACTTTTCCTTGCACGTGCTACTTTTCCTGTTAGTTGGTCTTCTCCAAAATTGGGCCTTACCTTCAAAAGATAGACCTTTCCTCAAAATAGGTATGTGCCTGACTGGCCCCAAACACTAAAATTTGGCTCGTCCTGATCCGCTTAGGTAGTGCGTTCTCCTTGCACTACCTTGTCCAAGATAAGGAAATTTTCTGCTACTTCTTTTCTTTTCTCTCTCATTTGCATGATTTTGTTTGTTAGCGCGTATATATTATGCACTGTTATTTCCTCCTACATTAACGATGTTCTCTCTGCTTATGTATGTGCCATATTGTTCTTTTATTCCTCTAACTGTGCAATCATTTTCACTGCTTGTTCTTGGAGAGGATCCAATTCATCTTGTCTCTCTTGCTTTTGCATCTGCACTGCTTTCAAATATGTCTACAACTTCTTCATGTCTTGAGTTCCCTTCAAGCACTCTATGATGCTCATTGTTTCTACCTTTGTTTGAGCTCTTTCATGGCAATGCTGACTATTTCCTCTTCTTGGTCCCACTATTGGACCTTCTTGTCCTCTTCCATGAGAGTCCAAATCTGTGTGGCTCTGTCGAATAGTTCTTTTGCTTCCTTTGCTTGGTTCTGCAACTCAGCTATTTGAAGTGAAAATTCTTGTTTCCTCTATTCTCGAACCTCAGGAGGAGTCTTAGGGTTAATCCTTTCCTTGAGCTCCTCAATATCATATCTGTATTGATCAATTTTTTGTGCAATGATGTTGATCTTCTCCTCTGTGCTTCTCTCCACTTCCTGTGCACTGATTGGGATGCGATTATATGCCATTCTCAATCCCTATTCCAATCTGTCTATGCATTATTTCGCTTCTTCCTTCTCTCCAGTGAGTTGGTCACATGTAATTTGAAGCATATCCATGACTCCTGTTCCCACCTCTAAATTTGTTGCATCTACATGGGCCCTGGACTACACTTCTTGCATGACACTGGCATGTAGCTCGTATATGGACTTTGTAGGTATTTGTGCCATGATCATTTCCACTTGTTCTACCTCCTCCATGGGTTTCTGCACAGTCTCCTGATTAAATCTAATCATTTGACACGTTACCAATAATGTTTCCCTTCCCTGAACGATGAACTGCACTATCTCTTTACCTTCTTTCTGCGCAGGTGGCCTCTGTGTCCTTTCCTTTTGTTGCATGGAGGCCTGTGATCATGCTTGGATCTGTAGTCGATGTATATTTTCATGGACCTCTAACAACTTGGCCATGATCTCTTCTCGCTATGCCTCTGCAATTCAAACCACTTCTTAACCTTGGTCTTGGATGTTTTTCACGACGAGCTTTGCATCATCCTCTGTCAGGGTGAAGTATGGGTCTTTTGTCTCATACTTTCTTTTCTTGCATGCCTCTTTTTCCTACGTGGGTTTCCTCACTGTCTGTGAGGGATACACCCCACTTGTTTTTCCCTGGTTTTCTTCTTCTCCATCCTATGTAGTCTCCTTCTTGTCAGTCTGTGGTCAGCTTCCTGCCCTTGTTGTGGTTGGTGTCCTTCTCGACCATTTTGGTACTGCGTTTCTCCCACTTGGTTGAGTCTGCACTATAGTTGTTCTAGTATTTTTAGATGGGCTACTTGTTCTAGCTGACAATCCTGCTTCTTCCTTATCCTTAGGATTAGAGGACTGTGTTGTTCCTTTCCTCGTGGTTGTTTTTTCTACTGGTAGTTGCCACTGCGCAAGCCATTCTTTGATGATCCAATCCACTTCCTATTTAGTGACGCAGTACTACATCCTCAACCATGCCTTCTTGGGATCCCTCGTGGCTTATATCCATACATGATGTTTAGATTCCTTGAATTTTTCTATCCCCTCTATCTCCTACACTACCTCCATCGTTATGTGCCATACATCTGTTGTGTGTTGTTGTATGTCTTCTAGCAACATGATGAAGACTATGTTATTGGCATGTTGTGTCTTGTTATCCTTGGCCTTCCAAAGGGACTTGTACCTGGACACGTAACACTTTCCCATTCTGTCTAAGAATTTCGAGAATTTTTACTCCTACCATCCTTCCAAAGCTATGAGGATGATCAACCATGAATAGTGGAACTTGGTTCCATTATCTTATGTGTCTCGATAGTCTATTAAAAAGTGGTTCAGTAGGTACAGTTCCCAAATGAACATAACTCCCTTCACGCATTGTGCGACTGCTACTATGATGCCTATTAGAGATTCCTCTCGGTGAGATTTCCTCATAATTTTGCAATCCATCAAATTTCTAGTGAACCTTTTCACATTGTCATTGATGTATTTGATAACAATGCCTATGTTGCCCCAAGTAGTTTTGAACGGCGCTTTAACCTGCTCTACTAGTTCTTTTTTTTTTCACTTTGTTCTCTAGGTATTATTTGGGTTGTGCACTGACTATGGGGAGTCATGTGAGTTTACCAATCAATTCCACCTCAATCTGCACCATTTTGTCCATCCACAGGATGCCTCCATGGATATGAGCGACTATTTGTTTGACACATAGGACGACATTCTTACCATTCCAAAAATGTGGTATTTCTAGTAGGTTCATGATTCTTGAGTTATAGAGCCCCATGATCCACTGCACGGGCTCTAGTATAGGTTTTCCAAGGGGTCCAATTTCCCCTGTGTTTATGAGATAATTCTCCTCGGAAAACTATGGAAACTTGGCCGCATCACGCATGTCATGGTCAACATACCTAAGCTTAGGTACCTTTTCCATCATGTCATCCACAGTAATGACTTCATCTGAGAGATAAGAGAGTGTAATCTCCATGGTGTCTAGTGTCTTTATTTTTTGTCCCGTAACATATGTTCCTGCCTCTGTTGCATCTACGTCCTCTTCTTCCCTTCTGGACTTTGGTCGGTTGGTGATGTCCTCAACCAACCCCTCTTCATGTTCCTAGGACTGTCATAGTCCCATTGTTTCATCGGGCTTAGAAGGCGTCTTGGGGTTAGGTTTTGAAATGTCGTTTTCAGCCTCGAAGCTCTGCCCTATTTCTCCTTGTTGCGTTGTGGGGATGTCTTCCTCGACCTACATCAATATAATTGATTCTGGGTCTAAGGTGGTAACATCCTCCAAATCGACCATATTTTCAAGTTATTGCATTCTCTCCTTACACCCTTGGCCCTGCTGAGTAATCCAGACGAGTTATCTTGGCGTGTCGAACTTTGATGGAGTCATCCTCTTTCAAATTCACAAACTTTCTTTCTCTTTTGTAAACTACTAACTATGGCATGCACTCTTTTTCTCGCTCTGGGCTCAAAAATCACTAAGTGTTGAATAATTGCGTGATTTCTACCTTTTATAGAACTAGTTGTGTTCATTTTCCGCTTTTTGAATGCATTTGTGCCGAGTTTAATTTTTACTGCGTGCTATCTTCTAATGTTTGTAGCGGTAATTACTGCGTGCAAATTTTTTCAGTATTTTTGTATTTTCATTCTTTTGTATTTTCATGTTTCTTTTTCCCTCTTTTTCTCCTTTTTATTTATTTTTCTCATTTTCCTGTCCTATATTTTACTATAGTACACTATGTACGTGTATGTCTCACTGCATTGTAAATTTTAAGTGTTAGGAGGTCGACTGTCCCTGTATAGTTTCAGTTGACTCTCGTTTATAATTCCTTTCATTTTTGTTACTTCCATATCCTTTAGCTGTATAGTTCCCCCATCCGTGTCAGTCTTTACTTCATAGGGCCCTAGCCAATGCATTCTAAATTTGCCAGGATGTTGAAAAAATTTACTGTCATAGAGAAAGACTAGGTCTCCTTCCTCGAAACTCTCCCTCTTTATATGTCTATTATGCAATGATTTGTCTCTTTATTTTCTGTCATTCTTGGTGAAATCATGCCAGAATCCTATCCTCTTCAAACTCCATTATTTGATTTAACCTTTCCTTTACTGTGCCTCTTTTATTCATGTTTGTAATTGCTGCTACACGTAGATTGGGTACCAAAAATTCTAATGGTACTACTACTTCCTTCCCATACACCAATATGAATGGTGTATGTCCTGTCAACTTCTTGCATGTGGTCATGTATTCCCATAGTACTTCTAGTATTTTCAAGTCCCAATCATCCATGTTGACATTTCAGATCTTAGTCAAAGCATTCTCAAATATCGTATTGAAGGCTTCTGTTGTTCCATTTTCCTGAAGATGGTATGGTGTACTCTTCTGGTGATAGAATTAAAACTCCTTAGTCATGGAACGAACAGTATTGTTGATAAAGTGAATACCTTGGTCACTCATCAAAATTCTTGGACACCCAAATCTGGTGTTGACTTTCTCAAACAAGAATTTTGTTGTTGTCTCTACGCTACATTATTTGATTGGTACTGCTTCTACCCATATTTTTAAGTATTTTGTAGTAGTAGTGATATATATAGCTCCTGGCCTTATTTCTAGTGGATGGATTGGTCCAACAAAGTCTATTTCCCATTTGTCAAATACCTACAAGGTTACTTGTGGTCTTAGGGGCATCTCATCCCTTTTGTTGGGTTTTCCCACCCTTTGATAGACATAACATTTCTGGTAATATTCCTTGGTATCTCTATGAATTGTTGGTCACCATAATCCTGTGCACAATACCTTCTGTGAGGTATATTTTTCTACATAGTGTCCTCTAGCTATACCTTCATGAGCTTCTGCCAAAATTATGGGCCTTTCATGTTCTAGTACACATCTTCTCAGAATACTATCGGTGCCCATATTGTATAAGTGTCCTACAATAGGTTGATAGTCTGCAACTCTGACTACTGGATTTTTCTTCTGCGCAGTGCTAAATTCTTGTGGCACGATCCTTGTACTTAAGTATTCAATAATATCATTGATATTCAATGATATCTGATATTCCCTACATATTTCCAACATTATCCTTAATACTTCTACATGGTCCTTTAGAAAACTATATGCAGTCCAGTCATCCATATATACTTCTAGAAACTGATGTACGAATTCCTTAAAAGCAATTATGACTACTCTTGAAAAAATGGTTGGTTCATTCTTCAGCCCAAAAGGCATGAATATATACTGGTAGGATCCTGAGTCTATAGAAAAAGTAGTTGTATACATGTCTTCTGGAGATATTTTGATCTGATGGTAACCTGAGAATCCATTTGTAAATGAATATGCTTCCTAGACTCCTACATTCTCTAGGACCTCATCTGTGAAAGGGGTAGGGAAAGGATCATGTAAGCAAGCATCATTCAATTTTCTCAAATATACATAGATATTTATCCCCCTTGTTTATTTTCTTGGACTTTATCCCCCCTTGTTTCTTTTCTTGGACTACCATAGGACTTATCCATTCAATTTCCTATATTGGTTCTATGATACCAGCTTCCAACATTCTGCCAATGTCTGCCTTTACTTTCTACTTATATATTGGATTCAGTCTATAAGGTCTCTTCCTGATAGGTCTTGCCTCAAGTTTGAGAGGTATATTCATCTCTCCTATCTCTCCTACTATTCCTTTCATCTCTATAAAATTCATTGGGAACATGTCACTATATTCATGAAATAACTCTGTTATTATTTCTACTGTTTGTTCATCCCAATAGTCTCCAATACTTTCTATTTTAGGATTTTCGGTTGTCCCAATGTTGACTTTCTTCACTTTGATCAATGCAACAAATACTTCTAAATCTAGAGATGGACTTTCCACCTCTCTTTCTCCTTCAGTTTCTATAATCTAAATGTTGTGGGGGTCATCTTCATTTGGTGCTTCCTCTTCAACATGATAGCATGAAAGTAGTTCTTTGACTGCTTGTCTATTTTTTTGTTGATATTCTATCATGAGTTCAACCTTTGGTTCATCAATAAATATAACACTTATTATCTTCTTTAGTGGTGAATCAATGTTGGGGTTCTCATGTTCAAATGATAAAGTTACTACAATTTTTTTTTGTAAGGTTGTCCATTCTATAGTGCCTCTACGCATTTCCTGGTCTAAATACCAGTTCTCTGGGATTCCTTCTAGTGTGTAGATGAAGTGATGAGGCCATTCTTCTGGTGGTGTCATCCTCCATTGTGTTATGCACTTCTCCAAATGTTCTACTAGTGTTCCTTTCCCATCATACCTCTTCATTTTATTATGCCCCTTCTCTGCACCAAATCTAATGCACGGTAATCGCTTATATTGGTACTTGTCCTGAATTGTTTCTTTATGCGCACCCCACCATCTTGCAGGTGTGGTATTGAGTGAAATATCTAGGGATAAGAGTCTCTGATTCTCTAAAAATTCTTCTTCATATTTTTTCAGAAATTCATCTAAGTCATTTACCCCATGAAAACTGGGAGGTTCTGTTAAGAACCTAAATAGATCTACCAATATAATCACCACAAATACTGAATACACAATAGATACACAAAGAAAGATAGAAGAAACCACACTTTATTATTACCCAACCCTTGAGGTAGGGCAACACCATACAATGGATCCTATTATGGAAGGGTGTAAGGTAGCTAGAGCGGTAGTGGAGGGGCCCAGAGGGCCCATAGTGATGATAGTGGAGACCATTCAATGTAAGGTGGACTAGGTCCACTTTATTATTAAATAAGGCCCACTATGGTAGTTAGATATAATAAATGGGTAATTAGATATAATAAATGTAAGAGGACTTCTTAGAAGGTTCTACTTCTAAAATATTCCTTCTCTAGAATGTTCTTAGGTGATGGTAGCACTATATAAAGGGGTTCAAGCAATGTAATGGGATATGAAGAGAAGTATTGTATTTGGAGCAGTAGCTCAATAGGAGGATGCCCCCTCGAAGAGACAAGTGAACAGGGAACCTTCTAAGAAGTCCTCTTACATTTATTATATCTAGTTACCCATTTATTATATCTAACTACCATAGTGGGCCTTATTTAATAATATAGTGGACCTAGTCCA